>PVIW01006490.1:0-86362 GCA_004026585.1 Noctilio leporinus
CTTCCTTGCCTCTTCCTCTCCCCTCCCCCCAACCCCCTTCCCCCTGACCACTGGAGGCCTATTCACTGTATTCATATATTTGGTTCTGTTTTGCTTGTTGTTAGTTTTGTTCATTATTGTCCTGTAATGGGTGAGATCATATGATATTTGTCCTTCACTGACTGGCTTATTTCACTAAGCATAATACTCTCCACTTCCATCCATGTTGTTGCAAAGGGTAGGAGTTCCTTCTTTCTTTCTGCCGTATGGTATTCTATTTTGTAAATGTACCAAAGTGAAAATATGGAACGCTTCACAAATTTGTGTGTCATCCTTGTGCAGGAGCCATGCTAATCTTCTCTGTATCGTTCCAATTTTAGTATATGTGCTGCTGAAGCGAGCACACGATGGAGAGTTTTTAATTGGTAATTAAAAAATGATTATTCCTTTTCTGTAAAAACCACATTCCTTTGACTATATTGTTGTATTTATGCAATTACAGATCAGATTAGTTTGAACAATGTACAACACAGGAATTCTAATTTTAATCTGATCTGCCAGGCAACTTGGTCATGGACCAGTTTAGGGGCACCCTAAGTGTAAGTACATTGTTCCTGGTTTTGAAATGGTTTCTCAATTCCTTAAGAGTTCTCTGCAACACAAAGCCACAAACAGGGCAGTAGTGAGGGTTTTATTTCATCACTGTCTTAATCTTGTACATAATTCCATTTCAATTATGACTTAAGATCTTAACTTGGAAGCTTACACAGACAAAATCCTATTTTGGGAAAAGAGTAACCAGCAAAGCTTTTCCTGGTCATACAAGACTGATATAATAGTAGAAAGAGCAGGGATTTTTTTTTTTTTTCATGGAAATTTTGTGCTGGTCCTGGTTTATAACGAAAGTTAGGAATCTTGGTCAAAATGTTTTAAGAGGTGGAGTAAAATGTCCAATAGTCTTGAGGTACATATGGAATCAAGATCCATCTGGAAGAAAACACAAAGCTGATCTTTCCAGTGAGGTTTTGTTGTTGTTTTGTTTTGGGTTTTTTTGGCAAGGAAATTAGATTTTGAAACTGTTAGAGGTGACAGATTAGAGGCTGGATTAGAAACTCTGAAGGAGACATAACACATCAGACTATCAATGGATATTTATCGGTCCCATTGAGCATTCTGATTTCTAGATAATCCTTTTTTAATTTTTATTGAACTTATTGGGGTGACATTGGTTAATAAAATTACATAACTTAGAGGTGTACAGTTCTATAATGCATCATCTGTATACTGTATTGTGTGTTCACCACCCCAAGTCAAGCCTCCTTCCATCACCATTTATCTCTCCTTTACCCTGTTCTACCTAGCCTCACCCTCCTTTCCCTTTTTAGTAATCACCATACCATTGTCTGTGTCTGTGATTTGGTTGTTTAGTCCCTCCACTGTTTTCACCCAACCCCCAAATCCGTGCTCCTCTGACAGCTGTCAGTCTGTTCTCTGAATCTATGAGTCTGTTTCTATTTTGTTTGTTAGCTTAGTTTGTTCCTTAGATTCCACATACAAATGAAATCACATGGTACTTGTCTTTCCCTGACAGGTTTATTTCACTTAGCATAATACTCTCTAGATCCATTCATGCTGTCACAAAAGGTAAGATTTCCCTCTTTTCTACAGCCAAGTAGTATTGCATTGTGTAAATGTACCACAGCATTTTTACCCATTCGTTTACTGATGGGCTATTTCCAAATCTTGACTATTGTAAATAATGCTGCAATGAATATAGGGGTACATATATTCTTCTGAGTTAGTATTTTGAGATTCTTTGGGTATATTCCCAGAAGTGATGTTGCTGGGCCATAAGACAGTTCCATTGAGAAGACAACCCACTAAAAGTGGGAGAACATATTCACCAGTGTTATATCTGATAAGGGGTTAATATCAAAATTTATAAAGAATTTGTACAACTCAACAACAAAAAACAAACAGTCCAATTAAAAAAAGGACTTGAATAGACACTTCTCCAAAGAAAACATACAGATGGCTGATGAACATATGAAAACATGTTCAATGTCACTAATCATCAGAGAAATGCAAATTGAAATCACAATGAGATACCATCTCACACCTGTCAGAATGGCTAGCATTAATAAATTTCCAAATGACAATTGTTGGCAAGCATGTGAAAAAAAGGGAACCCACATGCACTGTTGGTGGGAATGCAGATTGCTGCAGCTATTATAAAAGCAGTATGGAGTTCCCTCAAAAAAAATTAAAGTGAAGCCCTGGCTGGTGGCACAGTGGATAAGGTGCTGGCCTGTGAGCCCAAAGGTCACTGGTTCAATTTCCAGCCAGGGCACATAACCAGGTTGCAAGCCAAGTCTCCAGCCAGGTCCATGGCTGGAGGTAGGTAAAAGGCAACCATACATTGATGTCTCTCTCCCTCTCTGTCTCTCTCCCTTCCCCACTCTCTAAAAATAATAAATTAAAAATATATTTTAAAAATAAATAAGTAAAATAAAAAATTAAAGTGAAACTGACTTCTGACCATTGATTCTACTTCTGTCACAGGTCACAGAGCTGGGAGAGAAAGGTAAAGGAATTAAGAAAAACAAAAAAACTGCATAGACACAGACAACAGTACGGTAATTACCAGAAAGGAGGTAGAAGAGGGTAAAAAGGGCATAAATGGTGTGGAAGGAGACTTGACTTGGGGTGATGAACACACAATTCAAAATACAGATAATGTATTATATGTAGAATTGTACACCTGAAACCTATGTAGTTTTGTTGACCAATGTCACCCCAATAAATTCAATTAAAAAGGAAATACATGCATAAATGCTTAAATAAATAAGTAAATATTTAATCATCTTTTATGCCATTAGAATTTGGGGACTGCCTAGCATTTGATTAGTTCTCAAGGAGTCACCACTAAAAACCCTAACATATAAATCTTAGGGTAGCATTGGCTTACAACACAAGCAGTTAGAAAAATTGTATTACAAGCTGGAAAGTGGCAAGCCACATTATGAAGTAGTGGAATAACAATTAACATGTGACAATTTCTAAGACAGTTCATGTACCTCGTCATATTGTCGCTCTAGGGGAAGAAGTTGGAAAACAAAATATTAATAGCATCAGTTTCTTATATTGAGTGCAGTTGACAAAGTAATTTGAGAGAAAAGAATTTCCATTTGTAAGAAGGAATAAAAAGGAATAGAAAAAAATCTAAAAATTCTAGAATGTGCAAAGCCAGAAGAGGCAACAGCACCTCATCCCAGCTGGTGAAAGATTAAAGTAGAAAGAAGCTTTTTCCCCTTCTTTCCTATCTTAATTTGGTTTCTTCCACATTGACTTAGCAATATTTGACATAGTGGGTCATTCCTTCAAAACACTTTCTTCACTTCATTTCCAGGTCACTCCACTTTCCTGTTTTCCCTCCCTTCCCACTGATCACTAATTTCTATTTCCTTTATGGTTCTTCCCCCATCTCCCTGACCCCCAGACACTGTAGGTGCACAAGGCTTTGTCCAAGGGAGTCTTCTATATCTACATGTACACTCAGTCCTCGGTGATCTCATAACTTTCCAATGTCACAGTTTTGCTGACAATTCCCAACTTTTGCCCAAAATTCTAGCTCTGTACTTAGCATTTCTACTTAGATTGCAAACAGGCATCTTAATGTTTCTGTGCCTACGATTGAATGCATGCCCCACTCAAACAAATAAACAAATGCCTCATCTTTCAAATATGGTCCTCCAACAGGCTTCTCATTTTAGTAAATGGATATCTCATACTTCCAGTTTCAATACTGTAAATCTAGGTGCCCTGCTTGTCTCCTATCCTATTACAGCCACATACACACAATCCATTAGCAACCCAATTAGCTGTATTTCGAAATACATAGAAAATCTGACCCCTTCTCACTACTTCTTCCATTAATGTCGTAATGTTAGCACCATCATCTCTTTCCAGAATTACTGTCACAACCTCCTACTTTTTTCTACCTACTTCTCTCATCCCCTTATGAGCCACCTAGAATCTATTCTCAACAGAGCAGACAGGTGGATTCTTTTTTAAGATTTTATTTATTTATTTTTAGAGAGGAGAGATTAGAGGGAGAAAGAGGGGGAAAGAAACATCAATGTGTGAGACAAACATCAATCTGTTGTCTCTCACACGCCCCCAGGTAGGGACCTAGATAGCAACCCAAGCATGTGCCTTATCTGGGAATAAGACAGGTAACCTTGCAGTTTGGGGGAAGATGCTCAACCCACTGAGCCACACCAGCCAGGGCCAGGCAGATTCTTTTAAAATAGGTCAGGCCACACCACTTTCCCAGGCTCTAAAAGTGATTCCCAAATGACTCAGAGAATAGGTCATGCTCTTCCAATCACCCAGATTCTGACTTGATCATTTATTCTCAACCCTTCCCTTCTATCTATCTGGAAGTCTTTGCTTTTTCCCTTGCCTTCATCCAGTTGTTGCTCAAATGTCACCTTTAGTCTATTGTCCTCACAATGGAGTCCCCAGCATATAGGAGAGTGTCTAGAACACAGCAGACTTCCATTATATAATATGTTAGAAAGTCTACATAACTAGAAAAAGCATACTTAGTCCTCTTTCTCTGTAGATTCAGAAGATGTTAGTCCAAAAGATATTAGAGATGGAATACAAGCTCCTCATGGCTAGATGATATCTCAAAGCAAGATAGCTTGTCTAAGCACAATGTATGTGGGCTAAAGCAGAGAGTCTACATTGTTACCCATTCAAAGCACTACACACACATGCATGTACATATGCACATATATTTATATTTAGAAGTGGGCAGAAGTAAATTTATACAGTTACAGTGCAATTAATAATAAAGTAAGAATACTCACAACTGCAAACCTACTTTTGCCCACCCCTGTGTATGTGTGTACACACATAAGTGCATACACATATATCTGTGTATATGTAACTAGTTTCTAATTGAAAAGCCACCTGGCCCTAAGTGACCTTGCAATAACATGCAGCAGCCCCTCAGGTCCTTTATTTCCTTATAAATTCAACATAGAATCTAGAATCAATAATACCTAAAAATACCTAATTTTCCTTCCAGGACTAAAAATAAGACATCTATTTCATATTCCAGCACATGCCTCAGAGTTCAATACAAAGACAGACATTTGCACCCTTAAGCAAATATTACTCTTTGGATCACCTTAAACATGCTACAAGGCCTGCATTTGGCTTGCCAAATCAGCTATTAATGACCCTGCTCTTTCTACAGCATTTTCTCCCCACCCTGAGAAAGGTATTCTTCCCAATATTTCAAGATTCCCCACACTAGTGTTTTAAGATGTTTTTGCAAATTGCCCTGTGCTAGTTTTAAGATTAGATTTCCATTTCAGAATTCATATTGCAGTGTAAGGAAAACTAAATCCTCTTACAAATTATGTGTCAACAACCTGAATGCCATCAAGGTTGAATGGAGCCAACTTGGAAGGATAAGTAAGTATATGCACCTAGAATTTAGTAAAACAGCTAACAGCATCTCATAGATGGTACACTCTGATAGACAGGTACTTGGAAGATCTCAATTTGAAATCTTATCTTTTTTGTTAATAGACTCCCTCACAATAAAATGGGAAACAGAACTAAAGGAGATATTTCAGTCATTTCTCTTGCTGTTCTTAAGGGTTTTTTTTTGTTGTTTGTTTGTTTTTTTTTCATGTTACCCGTTCAGTATGTTTTAGTTTAATGTACTCAGATATCAGTAAGTCCAAATTCAAGCGCATTTTTTCCTTAGCTAAGATGCCTCCTCTAGACGCCCAGTTTTCATTTAGAGTTAGCCACCCGAGCAAACCAAACCAAGTCCATCCAGTCACGCTGCCATCCTGCATATAAATCCCTCTTCATACACTGCTTGCCACGCACACCGCTGTGCTAAAGTCAGTGACCTAGAAATGCACATCTATTGCAAGCAAGCTGAAGTAAACAAACCTCTCCTGCACCCTGTAGTTGATGTGGTGATGTGTGCCCAATATACTCCATGCTGAAGAAGAAAATGGGCTGTGAATATCCATTTGTCCCAATTCTGGACTCCATTAGAGTAATTATAAATCAGTGCCCCTGGTGTGAATGGAATACATAATGCTCAGAATGATACTCCTCTGGGGAACATTATATTCATTTTATAACCACCCCAAACACATAAAGAAAACATCCTTCCTTTCCTAGTCTGGCAAAACAACTCATCAAACTCTCTTTCAGTTGAACCAGTGGAAACATTTTACTCTAATGCACTGTTTTGTTGTTTCCACCTTTAAAGCTCAAACATTTTCCTGTTAGGGACACTCATGCAAGGCTGACATCCACATCTTTGCGTGTCTCTGTGCCATGTCACAGTCATCTCAGCTGACCTTTACACAGTCTATCTAGAGCTGCAGCAAGTTTTAAGAAACACTAATGTAGCCAGTAAGCAGGAACTGAGTTCATTTTCTGTGGGCTGGTGAAATCCATTTAATGTTTTATTTCTCTTTCACTGTTCTTAATCATTTATTTTACATACCAAACACAAACTAATTTGCTGCATTTTTCTGGCAGCCCCAATGAAACAAATACAAAGGTTACTCCATTATTTCACTGCCTTCCCCTATATCTCTAGTAACTGATCCTAAAAGAATCAGTTCTGGGAATTTTACTAGACATGGTCCTGAGAGAAACCATCTCCCTGTGTTTTTCTTTTTTGTTCCATAGGCAAGCTAACTCCCAAAGTTCAGTAATGAGTGGGCTTTTTCTATGCACCTGGTAGTGCCCTGCAGCATTCTGAAGACAGTAAATATTTGGCTTTATTTTTAAGATTTTATTTATTATTTTTAGAGAGAGGGAAGGGATAGAGGCAGAGAGGGAGAGAGATATCAATGCGTAAGTTGCCTTTCACCTGCCTCCAGCCACTGACCTGGCTGGAGACGTGGCTTGCAACCTGGTTATGTTGCCCTGGCTAGGAAAATGTTTGGCTTTTTTATTATGATTTAATCTTAGATATATGTAAATATTGCCCCCAATTCTAGTCTCTTAAATATACTTGGTCATTTTTTCCAATTATGCCTGCTCTAATGCAGAGCGTTGAGTAGGAGTTAACATAAATATTGAAAACATGAAGGAATGAATGAGTAAATGAGTGAACAAATTGTGTATCTTTGTTAACTGCTGGGATGCTGTATTTTGTGTTTCCTTCCAGGAATATTCTGCTTTAATCACTGGTTATATGTGCATGTGTCTGTGTGTATGACTATATGCACATATCCATATGTGTAAGTTATTTCACATTCTATCACTGACTATAGTCTGATTCTAATCTGCAAAACTCCCTGCATTTTACCTTGGATGACAGCTTGCCAGCTGCCTCATCCTCATTCTTGGTTACAGCCAGCCCCTTCTAAAGTCTATAGCCAGCTTCTTCACAGGTTCCAAAAGAAGAGGAAGCCAAGTCCTGGGTAACTGGAGGTTCAAATGAAGTATGAAATGAGCTCACTCGATAAGGGGAATGAGAGCACTAAAGAGAGAGAAAGAGGCTATAAAAATAGTTCCTATAAAATTTTTATTATATGCAGTCATCACTATACTAATACCTTTGCTACTGTATAGCTTCCTTGACCCCGAATTATTTTTTGTGGAAATCAATTAATCAAAGCTCACAATGTTTTGAGTCATATCACTTGATTTAGTTTGTGCTGATTATCTTGGAAATATCATCTGAACCAAATAAGTCTCAATTTTCCATTTCCAGAATTTTATCCCTATCAATAAAGGACACTGCATCACAAGGGTAGATTTGTGTCAAAACAAGATTCACAGTCCTTTAATGCACTATGAAAGGACAAAGTGCTCTCTGTCAACCAGGTAGCAAAAACATAAAACCACTTTTGTTCTCCAATAAATAAAAAGGCTTTTTTTCTTTAAGTGTAAGTAAAAGAATACAAATTGTTAATTTTACTGTACTGCTAACTGTCCCATAAAAACAATTATACATAATCTTCCAAATGGCTTGCCCTCTTCCACCATGCAATAACCCCATTTAATTAAAGTTGCTATCTTTAATTTTTAAATACTATTTTTAGAAATAAAAACATGAACCCAACACATAAATAGCCAAATTTAGATGATTTGAATGTGTTTAAAATGTTGAGAATCTATTTACATTTTAATGAGACATTTCCTCAGTGCAGGTCTTAGATAAATCTCCATAGAGATGAGAGTAGGACACAGAATTAACAAGAAAGAAACACCCTTGACAATTTGGAGAAAAGGAAAGATAAGCAGAGCGGTGTTTAATAGAAACAGATGTGGATGTAATCCCTTCAGGAAGAAAAAGGCTGTACAAATATAACATAGGAGGAGGAGAAATGGCTTTAGACGCATATAATGGAAAAGCCTGGGGAGCTTTGAGAACTCAAGCTAAGAATGAGTTCATGACTCAGACTCTTCTAATTCACAGACCAACAACTGGCGTGTTATGTGGATAACTTAAAGAAAGACATGGTGTTCAGCACAATATGTTATTTAGAGGAAAGATTAACAGAAGTTTCTGAAAATGGCAATGGAGGACCAAAAGGAGGATTTATCATCCTAAAAATGTACAAATTACATATAAGAGTCACAGCTATGTATGCTGGTTGGCACATCTTTAATCTATGACATGCAATAATTTGAGTAAACCTTGAGGAATATCTATTGACTAAAGTTTGAGCATTAATATATGTTGCTGGTATTTGTGACCACCTATAGTTCTGCAATCAAGCATTGGCATTGTTTGCAGGAGAATAAAATACTGCAGACCTGGAGTTACAATCCCACAATCCTCGAATAAATGGTCAACAGTTAGGAAATAAGGAGAATTTGGGGGAAAGTTGAGTAGAAGAAAATGCCTCCCAGTATACATTGAGCCAGAATAGCACTTCCTTACCCTTCAAGGATATTCTCTCCACCTCTGAGAAAATATTTTCCTTCCTGCATTTAGGAAAAAAAAAAAAAATGACATAAATGCAGTCCTTTTTAAATGGAACCAGGGCAGCCAATCCAGAAGAACTGCACTAGGTCAAACCTTTGAACTTCAAAGGCTGTTGAGCCAGCAAAAGGCAACTGTCCTCAGCACAAGGACTGATGATTATGGACCTCCTATCTTAAGAGAAAAAGAAAAAACAAAACAAAACAGTATGCAATCATGTACAGCCAAGAATAGCTTAGCTTGTCAACATGGATGGAATTTTTTTTTCATTCTTTTTATGTAATTGTTCCTTTCCTTTTTCTCATAAAACCTCTTGCTTTCACCCTGTAATCAGGACACCATTTGGCTTTCTGCCTGAATCTGTGTTCCCAAATTGCAGTTCTTTGACCCCAAATAAACCCTTTTTGCTTCACATTTGGGGGGGAGGGGGTAACATTAGATTAATGCCTATGTATTATGTTTTCCTCAATTTTAAGGAATTAAGACTAAGTGATGTTTCACCTTGCTCTTTAGAGAAAAAGAAATGAGCAGAGACAGTGTCAAGGAAAACCTTTACTTGGGGAAGATTTAGAGGTACAGGTATGTCAATCTTCTTTGCTAAAAGTAGAGATTCTTCATCCTCTGACTCTTGATCCTTATGCCCTACGTCTCAAGCAAGACTTTAGAACTCTAAACATCTCTCTCAAAGCCAAGCCACATCATTTATCATTGATGATGATTATTTTTTTTAAAAAACTGAACAGCATCACAGTGATTCAACTAAGGCCAGTGATTCAACTAATCCAAGACTGCAATAGCTTTAAATACCTCTCCATAAAAGTTACGTAAAATTTCTCCACCAACAAATTTATTTTACATAGATGTGACTACTATGTGGTGCAAAAGCAACATCCTTCAGCTAGTGCAGTTGCAGGAAGAGTGGCAGAGCTGCATAATGTGGGGTATATCCTCCATCTGAATCCACAAGCAAGCCATGTTCTTCTCCGCCTCTTAATGCAGGCACAGGGAGCAAGATTATTTAGAAGGAAAAAGACCAGCAGGGCCAGGCAAACTGAAACGTTCCCTGAGCTAACAAGGGAAGAATCAGGATTTCAAGAAGCAAATTATACATGAAAAAAGACTAGTACAAGCAAATTTCTTCTTTTTAATTATTTTCTCTTTCACTGAAAGTATTGGGGTGACACTGGTTAACAACATTATTCAAGTTTCAGGTGCACAGCTCTGCCACACCTCATCTGTACACTGCATTGTGCATTCACCACTTCAAGTCAAGTCTCCATCCATTGCCGTTTACATGTTTTAAATTCTCCTCCACCTCCCTTCACCCATCCCTCACCCTGGGAATCACCACACTGTTGTCCATGTCCAACCCGTCCACCCCCTCCCTGACAGCTGTCAGCTTGCTCTCTATTATTCTTTTAAAATATTCAAGTTAACTTTGAGTGTACATAGATTCCAAGTAAATTCTCTATATATGATCATTATTACTATGATTATTATTGTAAGAAGGTTCAGAAACTCAAAAAATTATTTTAACATCAGGATAAAATATTGGATTAAAACTTAACCCACACTTTTCAAATAGATGTTATTTGTTATGCAGTGAGATACCAGTATCCAGGCTGGACCAAACTAGGCAGAATCTGTGTTAATCGTGATTATCTTGGTCATTTAATATTTTTTCTTAATATCCTGAGTGGTTTTGAACAGGTCTTCATATTTCCTTGGTAGTTTATTTAATTAGTGGTGTAACTCAGGAGCTCCGAACCAGGGAGCTGTGCTTAAGTATTCCTAATATTCCAAAAAACCCACTGGGAGGACTGGCAACTGTGGACATGCTGTTCATCGCTCACATTACAGGGGCATACAGCCGCCATAGGAGTGTCATGACCACTCACCGGCTCCCCGATTTGGAACTCCTGTGTTACAAGTGGCATTGTATGTCTGCCCTGTCCAGCATTTTGCTAGTTATCATAAGTAGTTGCAGGGAAAGCAGATAGCATTTAAGATGAGTCTATTCACAACAGCCTGGATGAGAATACCACACACGTCCATGTAATAGTGGGGGTGTAAAGTCACTTTTGCCTCAGGGAGTGATGGCAAGGGAAATAGGAAGGGTTCTTAAATAAGGTACCTTGGAAAACAAAAGGTGGGGGAGGGGGTGTGACTTTGGTGCCTGGAAGCAGGAGCTGCTGCACTGGGGGAAGAGGGACCAAGGTGGGTGTTGGATATCCCCAGTTAGTGGCTGAACCAGGAGCTCCATGCCAGAAGCCTGAAGCTGTCATGCTCCCATCAATAGAAAGCTGGGGAGTTTACATGTGCCTGCAAATGGAGAGGTGCTTGAAATCATGCAAGTGTCAGCCCAATGGGCCTGTTATCTCACAAAATGAGACATTGCCACATGATCACTACCACATAAAGAGATTTTCCTTCATGTTTACAGTGTGGGAAAATGCAGTAATTTAACACTTGACTGCATGTGTGCAATATGCATACCTTGGATTAGCCTATTGAAGAAACTATCATTTCCATTTGCGCTTCTTTTCCACTCCCTCCTGTTTCCAGTAACAATCTTATTCCGAAGCTCACTCCCAGAAAAAGATCTGCGTCCAGCAGACTTGCCTGATTCATATTCTCCACATAACTTGTGAGAAAGTGGCCAGAATGATTGAAACACATTAAATACCTGTTGTGGGTTTAGAAATCACCAAGGAAAATATCACATATCGAATTCTCACCAAATATTTCAATTTAGTAGTGACAAGTACAGTCTTCTTATCAAAATGGATTTTCTCTTCCTGGAGGGACACTTAAGCCAGGATTCCTAATTCATATTCATCTTTTCTCAAAAATTAGTGGCTCTCCAAAAGGAAGAAGGGCTCCTGGACATGGAAAACAGTATGGTAATTGTGGCGGGGAGGAAGATGTAAGGGGATAAAATGGTAATGGAAAAAATTCAATAAAAATTATTTTTTAAATAAAAATAATTTTTTAAAAAATTAGTGGCTGTTAACAAACTGTGCTGACCAACTCAAAAAGGACCTTTGATATGAGCTAGCTTCTTCCTGCCCTTGTCACCACCCTTTCCCAGCTCAGTGGAGAGCTGAGTGAGCACCATGTTGCTAAGCAACTCTGAAAAGATATTTTTATCCTATTAATTAATTAATTAACTCTGAAGGGCACTTGGACAAAATAGACATATCCTGTCCAATCTAGGCAAGGGAAATACAAAGAGCAAGCAGCAGGGCACACTATGAAAACCAGTCACAGGAGGAGCTGGGTGGACGGGCACTCTTCACACAAGTAACATTTCCGGCCATTTGGTATAACATGAATAGATCTTGAGGGCATTATGCTCACTGAGATCGGTCAGACAAAGACCTCCAGTTGACCCTTGAACAACATAAGTTTGAACTGTGTGGGTCCACTTATATATGATTTCTTTTTTTCATTAAATATATTGTAAAAATTTTTGGAGATTTCCTTACTACTATGAAGTAATCATATTGATCATGCTTAGTTACTATAAGCAATCACATTGCTGCTTATTTTAATCAATGCATGAACTATAGCACCCATGAAAAAGATGTAATGTTTTATATCTTTTCATTTTTTTAAAGGTTTTATTCATTATTTTTAGAGAGAGGGGTAGGGAGAGAGGCAGAGAGGGAGAGAAACATCAATGTATGATTGCCTTTCACCTGCCTCCAGCTATGGACCTGGCTGGAGACCTGGCTTGCAACCTGATTTTGTGCCCTGGCTGGGAATCGAACCAGCGACCTTTGGGTTGGCAGGCCCATCCACTGAGCCACTAGCCAGGACTCAAGACATTTTTTAATCACTGGTTTTCAGAAATTTGATTACCATGTAGCGTCATCTTTTTTTCTTCCTTTTCTTTTCTTTTTTTTTTTTAAATTTATCCTGTTCATTTGGGTTCATTGAAACTTTTAGGTCTGTGGACTTAGGGATTTCACCAATTTTGGAAAATTTCCAGCCATCATTTCTTCAGAAATTCTTTCTAACCCCATGTTTTCTGGGGCACCAATTAAATGTAAATTGTTGATATTGTCCCACAAATTACTAGGTCTTGATTCTTTTATATGTTTACTTTTTCTGTGCTTCATTTTATATAATTTTTCTTTCATCTTCAAGTTCATTGATCTTTCCTTTTTCCATGACTGCTCTTAATCCTATTTAGTATAATTTTCATTTCACGTATGTACTTTCATGTTCACTGGTTCATGGTTTATTTTTTATAGCTTACATTCCTTTTTAAATATAGTTATAGTGAAAATTTTAAGCATAATGATTTAAAATAACTGTTTGAAAGCCCTTGAGCTAATTCTATGACATTTGCTATTTCTTTTCTAAATTTTTTTTAGATTTTATTTATTTATTTTCAGAGAGAGCGGAAGGGAGGAAGAAAGAAAGGGAAAAACATCAATATGCAAGAGAAATACCAATCAGTTTCCTCTGGCACACCTCAACAGGGACCCAGCCTACAACCCTGGCATGTGCCCTGACAGGGAATCCAATTGGCATCCTTCTGGTTCACAGGCTGGTGCTTAATACACTAAGCCATACCAACCAGGGCACCTTTGCTATTACTAAGCCCATATGTATTACCTCATTTTCTCTTGGTTAAATGTAATTTTTTATCTATATCTATATATAATTATATATATAATTTTATTATATATGATTCTTTGCATATCTTATAATTTTTAATTTATTTTTATCTGATTTTAAATGTCATGTTGTTGGGTGTCAAGTTTTGTCTTTCTATAAAGAGAGTGGAAATTTATTTTAGCAGGCAATATGTAACTTGACGATCAGCATATTTTTAAGATTTATTAGGGCTACATTAGAATAGCCATTACACTTGGGCTAATTTAGCCTTACAACTGAGTCCTGACCTCTCAGCTGTCTCTTGAATAATCACCAGGTTGCAATGAGCTCCCTCTGCTTTGGCTAAATGGAACTTGTTTCCCAGCCGTTTGTGTTCTAGAAATTGTTGAGCATATAGCTTCCCAGTTGCTCTTTCTGTTGCCTCATGAATTTCATCCTACATATATGAAGCTCAGGAGGACCCCTATTCTGATTTCTGGAGCCATTTTCTGCATAACTCCCTCTTTTCTAGTACTCTGCTCTGAAAATTCCACCTACTTCATCTTCCCCAAACTCTAATCTCTGTCTCCTCAACAATGAGAATATTGTACCCTGCCTGGGCTGCCCTTTCCTATGTCATGATCCACCAAGAACCTCCAGGTAATTGTAACCAAAGCAATTGTAGAGCTCACATAATTTATTCTCCTTTTCCCTGCATCACAATCCTTCACTGTCTGCTGCTGAGTTTCTGAAAACACTTGCTTCCTATTTTTTCAACAAGAAGACAAATCCAGTGCCAGTTACTTAAACATGACAAGAAGTGGGAAATCCACAGTTTCAGTGGATAAGGAATTCAGGACAACTTTAGGGGTACTTCTAACTCAATGTCTCTCATGAGGTTGCAGTTGACATGTCAGCCAGGACTATGACAACATGAAGGCTCATGGAGCTGGAGAATTGATTCCATCATGACTCACTAATGTGGATGGCAAGTTGATATTGATTTTTCAGAGGAAGCCATAGTTCCTCACCCATGTATGTCTCTATCAGACTGCTTGAATGCCTTCATGGCACAACAGCTGGCTTCTTCCAGAGCAAGTGATCCAAAAACTACCTATGATCTCTATGACCACCATAACACATAAAACAGAAAGAGACAATAACTTTGATTCTTAGTAAATGGCAAACTATTGACATTCTCTTTCTTTAATACAAACCACACTGGATTGGATTCAGCATACAGATGAACTAGGGCAACAAATTCTTCAATTGATTGTTATTATGAAGAAAACTACAAAACATTCAATTTGGTAAAAATAAATACAACCCTCGAGGAAGTTTGAGCATCATCTGGACACACTATTCTCCCTTTCACAAGAAGGCTGTTACATTATTTCAAAGATACTAAGTGAGAATGTTCTGCAAGACTCTCCAGAGGGCCTAACAAGGTATTGCTTGGCACACCATGTCAGTACCCCCCAGTTAACTAGAGCCCTGATACAGCACTCCTTGCACATCTCAATGTACTTGGCTGTCTTTACTGCTCATTTCCACAAGGCTGAAGCAACAACCTCTTTATGAGAGTTCTGCCAATCCATGGCACCACCTCAAAAATATTGTAAGAAAAGAAAGCCCTTTTTAATGAGGGGTATGCCAACTACTAAGAAAAAGATGATCAGGCAGATGCTGGCTTCTCTTTTGCTGCAGATGTGGTCAATTTAATGAAGGACAAGGCTGCTTTTGCTTCTAAGTGAAGACAACTTGCAAGTCACATAACATTTTAAAATACATGCATTTCCTTGACTTTTTATGTATTCATTCCAGAAAATTCATCTCTCTTCCAAGTGTATAAGACTCATAGCTCTTAGCAATAAATTTAGCATTTAACATGCATAAGTCTAAGAAAGGAAGTCAACAGAGAGAAGAGATTCACACTAAACTTTTCTGGCTCACACAAAAGTGAAAAATATATTCATATTCTATGTATAATTTCCATTTAGCTTTTCTTGATAAGAATTAAAGCAATAAACAGATGCAAAATCTAACAGTCAGTTCACAAGCTTTTACTGTGCCTGCTATTCACTGCATTTACTGCTATATCATTCATTGTGCAGCATGCTGGAGACATACTGAGCTGCTTGCTTTCAAAAAACCATAGATTAGGCAATATGCACACAAATGCATATTCCAAACTATTCAATATATATCTAATTCTGAAATTAACATGGTCCAAACACAATAAACAAAAATTGGAGCAGGAGGGAGGATAAGGGGGATAAGTGGTAATGGAAAAAATACAATTAAAAAAATTTTAAAGAATCGGGAAAGGGACATTAAGAGACTATTGACACTATATCTATAATTTCTATGGCTTGAAATGTTTGTATAACATATGTTTCTTGGTTGACAGTCTGAGACTTAATAATTATGAAATACCATACAGATTCTGTGCTACGATATTTTTTTCTTTTTTTTTAATTTTATTGTTGTTGTATTACATCCATCCCCTTTTTTTAAATGAAGAATGTTATCATTCATCAGCCTTATTTATGCTCTCATTAATGCATTGCAGCTCTTATAATGACAATTTGTAAATACTCTTCTAAATTATCTCATAATCACATCCTTCTTATAGTGTCTTAATTTCTATAATCTATACTGTGTTTTCTAATAGCTACTTAAATTTGAATGTGTATTAGCTAAAAGTAAAAAATAAATAAAATAAAGATCCTTGTTCTTACTAGTCTCGTTTCAAGTGCTCAGTGACCACTGTATTATAGAATATTTTCATCATCATAGACAGTTCTATTGGACAGAACTTGTTTATTAATTTCTAACATGAGAAAATAATCTTCCAACTCAAGTTATAGTATGTTTTCCAAGCATATTCCGATAGCATTTTGTTTATTATTTATCCATAAGTAACTTTTTGGTCCCCAGTGGATAAAGTCAATATTATCAATTTTATGATTATCAAAACAATAATTGATTTACAAGCATGTCCCCTATACTGCCTTGTCTCTCCCATTTAACACCAACATTTGAGGATACCATATGCAAAATAACCCTTTAATTTTTAATATTAAATTGAAATGCCATTTTAAATTTTTTAATTGATTAAAATAAAATTCAATCACCTACTTATTTCTTTTCATGAAACTCTCTTTCTTCTTAGGCAATTACAGACTATTTGTTAATGAATTTTCAGAAATTCTGGATTTTCTACAATATGCTTCTAGATTTTTTTTTCACAGAGAGATTGAAAGAGGTGCATTTATATATACTTTCTCAATTAAAGGAACTTTCAGGTTGCTTTTTAGAACTCAAATTAATGTAACATCAAGAATGGTGCTACTGTACTTGTTTTTGAGCAAAAGGTAATTAAACTTAATGATAATTGGACTCATTTGCTTACTTGGATATTTTATTATAATTCTTCATATTGGGTAAGAAAAAATTTTACAGGATAAATTTAAACAAAGGGAGCTAAATAGTATTGTGTGGGCTTGTTCTTTTTGTGAATAGCCTTCCTCTTTGGCTTTACCCAGAAAAATACCCTTAAAAAAAATACCACCTTTGGGGGGAAAGGGAGGGTGGGGAGGGGGACAGAGGGGAGAAAAAAGGGATGGATGTAATACAACAACAATAAAATTAAAAGAAAGAAAAAAAAAAAATACCACCTTTTGTTAAGAATTTAAGATGATCTTGCCTAATTTATGTTTTTCTATGTTAGATCTCAGGTTTATATTGATATTCTTTTATATTTTGAGTTACTCAGTTAAGTTTGGTGGTGTATGTATACTTTGGGGATAATACAAAACTTTCTCCCTAGTATGGAAGAATATCCATGCTTCTCAAATCCTGTAACCCACAATTGCATTAAATTTTAAGTACACTATCAATGTTACTAATTCAAAGAGGAAAAGAGCTTCATTCCTTAATCTTGAACACCACAGAATGAGTTTAATGTAGCTCAGCTGAACACAGAGGTGGTCTTATAAAAGAAGTATATTTCTTTTTCTTTTCTTTTTTTTTTCTCTAGGGATTCACAGGGAGAAGCATATTTCTTATCTGGGGATTTACTTCTTTATGCTTACATCATTTTTAAAAATATTTTATTTATTATTTTTAGAGAGAGAGGAAGGGAGAGACGCAGAGAGGGAGAAAGACATCAATGTATGGTTGCCCTTCACCTGCCTCCAGCTACGGGCCTGACTGGAGTCCTGGGCTTGCAACCTGGTTATGTGCCCTGGCTGGGAATCGAACCAGCAACCTTTGGACTCGAAGGCCAGCACCAATCCACTGAGCTGCCAACCAGGGCCTATGCTTACATCATTTTAATTGCCAGTAAAAACTAGTTTACTAATAACTGAAAAGAAGTATCTACAATCTTAGGACTTTGGATTTTCTATCATTTTCATCACATACTTACTCCTCTTCAGATCCAAGCAGATACATGCAGAGATCAAACACCAAGCCCCTGATCAAAATAACTGTCATTTTCCTGCTAGAATGACTTTCCCCTTCTCCCTACCAAAAAGTTGATATGATTTCCCTGTCAAATATGTCAAGTAAGTCTGTAAAGGTGTCTGTCAATTGCCAACATGAGGTCTGCCAAACAAGAGTGCTGCCTTCAGGAAGGGAGCAGTAAACTTTCAGAGTTATAAGAAGCAGTGAAACTCTGATTTTCCAGGGAAGTAACACTCCTATCTGAATCACAAGTCTACGTTGTCATAGTATGTGGAAATATAGGAAAGCAGTTTCTACAGAAGCCTTAAAAGGGGGGATAGATATTTCTTTCTTTCCAAAGCAAGACTAATAGCTCATTAAATTCAATGTTCTGTATGGATACAAGGAAGTTGCCCATGAACTTAAATCTTATTTCTTACAAATTTTCAAGGAACAGGAGACTTCCCAGTTGGTTAGAGCGTTGAATCCAAAGTAGAGTGGATTCAATCCCCAGTCCGGATGTGTATAGAAGGCAGCCAATCAATATTTCTCTTTCTCTCTCTCTCTCTTTTCACCCCACCCCCACCCTTCCTCTCTCTCTAAAACAATAAAACATATCCTTGGGTGAGGGTTAAAAAAAAGAATCTCTGTTTTATTCTTGTCTCAACTATATAAAAGGCAAGCTCATATTTAAGATGAGTCATTGAATATAGGAATGGAGATACAGTACTAGAGTGGTCTAGAGGCTTCTCAAAACTAGATGTCCTCTATTGCCACTACTAAGCAGGGAAAGTTAACAAAGGGCTGCCTCAAGTAGTTGATATATATAAGTCACATTTCAGCTCTACTGTTGATTTATCAGATACATTTCTTGCTGTGCACAGGGACTTTCTGCCTGACTAAATGAAGTTTGGTTAGAAACCAGAAGGCAGATTGTTGTTTTCTGCCTCTCATGATATGCTCTCCTAAAGGTCCTATAATATACAGACCAACTGTCCTTACCATAATCCTCTTATATTTTCTAGCAGAAGCTAAAGAGGCACATAGCTGAGATATGTACCAACCTTATTTAAAAATCAAGAGAAATGCAATGCACTTCATTTTACAATAGCAGTGAGATAAGTTCCAAATGGTCTAGATATGGGGTATGATTAACAAAAATTAAAAAATAATAGACGCTGGTTTGATTCCCAGCCAGGGCAACATAACTAAGTTGCAAGCCAGGTCTCCAGCCAGGTCCTTAGCTGGAGGCAGGTGAAAGGCTACCATACATTGATGTTACTCTCCCTCTCTTCCTCTTTCCTTTCCCCTTTCTCTGAAAAATAATAAAGTCTTTTTAAAAAGTAAATTTATTAAAAAATAATAGAAAATTGAACTGCCTTATGACCCAGTGATTCCACTTCTGGGAGTATATCTGAAGATATATTTTTTGGAAGAATATATGCACACCTATGTTTATTGTAGCAGTATTTATAATAGTCAAGAATTGGAAGCAGTCCAAGTGCCCATCAGTAAATAAATGGATAAAAAAGCTGTGTTCTACTTACACAATAAAATACTACTAACCATTAAAAAAGAAGGAAATCTTGCCCTGGCCAGGTAGTTCAGTTGGTTAGAGCATCGTCCTGGACACCAAAAGGTTGCAGGTTCGATCCCTGGTCAGGAAGCATGTGGTAAACAACCAATCAGATATTTCTCTCTCTCTTTCCATTCTTCTCTCTCTACAATCAATAAACATATCCTCAGGTGAGTATTTTTTGAAAGGAAGGATATCTTGGCCTTTGCAATAGCATGAATGGACTTGAAGAGCACATGCTAAGTGAAATAAGCCAGTCAGAGAATGAGAAGTTCCATATGATTTCTTTCACTCATACGTGGGATCTAATGAACAAAATAAACTAACAAATAAAATTTTTTTAAAGAAAAAATTGTATTACTGGTTTCTTCTGAGATGACAGTAGGTCAATAGATTACTTATTCAGGAAATGTTCAAGAAGTTTTGATTGCTTAAGAATAAATGAGAGATCGAGAGCTGTCCTTGCCACCACCACCATGGAGACTCTGCTCCAAGTCCCATTTTTAGTGTCGGAATGCCCCAACCTGAAGCTGAAGAAGCTGCTCTGGGCCCATATGCCCTCGGCCATGACAGTGTATGCTTTGGTGGTGGTGCCTTCCTTTCTCATCACCAGAGGAATAATTTAAGATGTTATTGTTGAGCCTCCAAGTGTTAGCCCTATGACTGATGAACATGGGCATCAGAGACCAGTAGCTTGCTTGGCCTACAGAAAGTGGACAATAGATAATGGAAGGACTTGCATCCAGCTTCCTGTTTATAATGGGAGGTTTAGGTTTCATAATCCTAGGCCAATCCAATGCTCCAAACATTCCAAAACCCAATAGATTTCTTCCAGTCATTGTATTAGTCTATGTCCTACTGAGTTTTTTCATGGCTAGAGTATCCATGAGAATACTGCCAGGCTACCTGATGGGTTAAAGCCACTTTTGAGAAGAAATTTGTGGATATCAGATTTGTGCCTGTTACTGAAGTTTTAAAGACTGAACCAATCCTCTGATATGATATATAGAAAAGGGTGAAAAGCAGTAGAAAAGAAGCAGCTAGTAGAAAACATGGGAAGCATACTAAAGCTCAGACTAGAATATTTTCTTGGTATCAAAGAGACAAACTTATCAGTTTTTTTCTGCTAACATACACTGACATACCAATGATGTTAAAGTGGCATTTTTTCTGTTTTTAATTTCTTAAAGAAAATATACTCCATTTATAAAACTATAATATTGAATAACCCTCTTAACATTTTTCAGAGATGACATTTCTGACTTTCAGAAATTAATGTAAAAGCAGGAAGCAAGATCCCATAAGCTGAGAGCTCAGGACAGCTGATCAGTAGTGCTTTGCCTCTAAACAGAAGGTATGACAGTACATTAGTTCAGATATGTATGTAAGACTGTTTCCTAAACAATAAGGTGTATGAAAGGAGCGTAAATAAATAATTTTTATAATTAGAAAAAGAATAAATTAGAGTACATGCTTTATTAAAGTTAAAAATTCAGATGACAGGTTCAATTCCCCAGCCAGGGCACATAACAAGGTTGCAAAACAGGTCTCCAGCCAGGTCTGTAGCTGGAGGCAGGTGAAAAGCAACCATACATTGATGTCTCTCTCCCTCTCTGCCTCTCTCTCTGCCCCTCTTTCTAAAAATAATTAAAAATAAAATCTTTTAAAAAAATTTTTTTTAATTCAGATGATTATCTGAAAGTATATATTTGAATAAAGGAAACGTAACTGTATATTGAAGAATAATAACAGTATCTATTCACTCTGTGAATATTTACCCATATTAATGGAATATATTTAAATCAAATGAAATACCTATTAACAGATGGAGCAAGTATATATACACATACACACATGATTGTATGTATATGTCAATTATATAAACTTATTCTATATTTATATATGTGAATATATATTTGTTCCTTATCATGGAAATAACAAATGTTCATTTTAACAAAAATAAAAGGTCTTAAAGTAATTTTTAAAGTAAATTACAATAAATTCTTTAAAAGAAAACAAAAGTTATCACCCAGAGAAGACCATGAACACAATCTGATACATAATTTTCCAGCCTTGTGTTCAAAATGTACCTTAATATATTCCTATTTTCTGAAGAATTTGTTTATTCACTTTGGCTCAAATTCAGATAAATCATCTTTTGTATGTTAAAAGTATTCCCTTTCAATGTTTCACAGTGTGTTAGGTTTTTTGTTTGTTTGTTTTGTATTATGTATTATGGTGTCTCCTATTCAGCTTTTCATCAGTTACTGACATGAAAAAAGAAGGAAAAGGAGGAGGAAGAGTGAAAGTGCTATAGAGTATCAACTTTGAAACCTCTACAATGGATACCCTCATATTTATACAGGAAGAAGTTAATAAAGTGTTTCTGGAATCAAAGAAGTCAATATATTTTACTTACATGTTGTTCAACTCAATAAGCCTATTACTTAACAAGTAAGGCACATTATAAATACAGTGAGTAACTACAAACACATCAAAAAACTATGCGGTTCTAGGTAACCCTCCATTTCCAATATGCAAAAGAATGTCCAAGTCTGGGTTGTTTTCATGAAATGTGTATGTTTATTTACATTTACATTGCCAGTGTGTTCCTGGCTTCTGTTTTGGTGCCTTGGTGATAAAGAGAGGATTTAAATATCATTAACATATAAGAATACTAAGGAAAATCAAAGTATAGTTAGTATGCATATTAGTAGCACAATGTCACACCATCACTCTGCTTGAAGTCAGCCACTTCTATTTCAATAACTGAGTATTAAATCTTTTAATCATAGAAAAATGGAAACTTCTTGGATGTTTTTCCAGTCAGTCAATTATACACACTTACTAAATAGCATCTATATATGTGCCAGCTACTGTTGTTGGTACAGGCGTTTATGGTAAATTATTCTATCTTTGCAACATGTTATTTGAAGGTAAATTGGCACTATTTACAAGGAACTTTGGGTTTAATTTGCATCTAAAAATTTTAAATGTCCTTAATTGTAGATTGTCAGGAACATTATCCATAGTTAATTTGCATATTATTCCTATTGTCCCTAGAATGTGAGGACATTTAACAATACTATATGCCACATACCACATTGAGAGCAAAGATCAGTCAGGGCTGATGGAACTTGGCATGGAGGACTTTCAGGGTTATGGTGAATCCACCAGATATTTTAACGCCCTTTCAAGTCATGTCCTCTGAATTTGCCTTTTTGAGCATGCCTCCTGCCCAAGCTCTTACAGATTCATCCAGGGATGAATCAAAGTTCTGGCTCAGTTATCTATGTCCTTAGCAGAATCATACTTCAGAGGTTCAAAGGGCTCATGGGTTATCCATCAGGCCGATTCTATTTCAAATTTAAAAAGTCTTTCGCACTCTGCTCAAATTGACATTTTCTTCATCCTTACGCATCAGTAGCACAAAAGCTGAAGCTCCTTCCATCTTGAGATTCTGAACTTCATTATTTAATGTAACAGTCCTTTCACTAAATCCTTTCTCAGGCACATTGATTGCTTCTATTGAAAATACTCTAACCTTACATTCTTTTCTTATTATGAATAAAACAGTTATCCAAACCCTGAGAAATTTTTTATGGCCTTTCATCCTGCAACTCTGTGTCAATAGTAAAAAGTGAATCAAGACTCTGTAGGGAGAAAATTGTGCTTCAAAGGAAAACAAAGTATTGTTTATCATATTTCTCCATGTTGTCTGTTTATGATTTTATGGCAGCTACGTTACATCTCTGTAAATTATAGATAACTAATAGCAATGAAAAATAACTTTTATCCATAGAAATACAAATCTTACCTGTCCAAAAATTCATTTGACCTCCTCTCCCCACGACAGAGAAGTCAGAATTTTCTTTTGAACCTGTTAAACATCTCCATCTCCATCTATTTAATTCCCTCATTATTTCATGAGTGAAACAAAAATCTTCATTATTTTTAACTTATCATCTAACAACTTCAAATGAGGAAAAAATAAGCACAACTGAAGTATTGACTGGAGAATTTATAAAAATAAAATGATGAAAGAGGACAAATCCAGCAAGAGAACATCAAGAGTCATACTCTCAAAAAAATTTTTTTTAATAAAAATTAAAACATTAAAAAAGGGCCCCACCCTGGCTGGTAACACAGTGGATAAGGCTCTCTCTGAAAATAATAAATTGTTTTTAAAAGTGAAACATTAAAAAAAGAATAATACTCTCATGCTTTTCTAAGTATAAACATTCTATGATTTAGAGGAAATGAAATTGAAGTTACTTAATAATTTTCCCTAAAAGTAATAACACTTTTACATTCATGTTGATGAGTCTTGATGGAAATGATTAAAGGGTGATAGTATATGAAACCATTGTCAAAAGCAAAAATTTCATCACCAAAGTTAAATAGGTAAGGAAGACTTTATTCAAGGCTATTGCAATAAGGAAGCCAGACCAGTCTAAACTCAACTCCACTGAAACAATGGGCAGAAGAGTTTTTAAAAGCTGGGTTGAAGAATATCATAAATCATCTCCATTTACTTGTCCTTACTCAAAAGAAAAGGAAGTCAGAGGGAGATTTTACACACAGAGAGGAGAAAGCAATGTAAAATTAAAGCAGAGAAAGAATTGAAGATCCTGGCCGGAAGACTGTAGTGATGCAGCCACAAGCTAAGGAATGCTAGTATCCACTATAAGCTGGAAGAGACAAGAAAAGTACTCTCTTCTAGGTCCTCTAAAGTAAGCACAGCCCTGTTGATATTTTGAGTTTGACCCAGTAATACTGATTTCTGGCTTCTGATGTCCAGAACTACCAGAAATAAATTTCTGCTGTTTAAAGCCACCAAGCCCATGATAATTTGTTATAGCGACCACAGGAAAGTGATACAGATATTGTTCTCAAGAAGTGGGTTGCATAAGAACCTATGTACCCCTATGTTCATAGCAGCACTATTTACAATAGCCAAGTGCTGGAAACAGCCTAAGTGCCCATCAGTGGATGACTGGATCCAAAAACTTTCGTACATTTACACAATGGAATACTACACAGCAGAAGAAAGCAGGAACTCCTACCCTTTGCAACAACATGGATGGAAGTGGAGAGTATTATGCTTAGTGAAATAAGCCAGTCAGTGAAAGACAAATGCCATATGATCTCACCCATTACAGGACAATAATGAACAAAACAAACAAACTAGCAAAACAGAACCAGATACATGAATACAATGAATAGACCTTCAGTGGGCAGAGGGGAGTGGGGAGAGGAGAGATGGAGGCAAAGAAGGGGAGCAGTTTAGTCAAGGAACTAGCATGGAAGAACCATGGACATGGACAACAAGTGGGACTGACTTTGTGGGGTAGTGGGTGGGTGGGGAAGGGGACAGAGGGGAGTAAAAAGGGGATGGATGTAATACAACAACAATAAAATTAAATTTTTAAAAAATGTGGGTTGCTGCTATAAAAATACCTAAAAATGCGGAAGTGGCTTCGGAATTGGCAATGGACAAAGACTGGAAGAATTTTGAGGTACCTGATAGATAAAGTCTAGATTGCTTTAAATAGACGATTGGTAGAAATAGGAATATTGAAAACAATGCTGGTAAGAGTTCCAAAAGAAGGGAGAAGAAGGATAGAGGAAGCCTATATCATCTTAGAGAATACCTATATTGCCATAAACTGAATATTGGTAGAAACATGAACATTGAAGGTGCTGCTCAGGGGCTTTAAAAGAAATGGGAAACATACCATTGGAAATGGAAGGCCGGTGATCATTTTTATATAATGACGAGAGCTTCACTGAACTGTGACAAGTATGTGAGAAACATTTGTAAGTGATGAATTCAAATATTTAGCTGAGAAGGTTTCTAAACAAAGCACCAAAGACACAGGCTGGTTTCTTCTTGCCACTTACAATACAATGCTAGAAGAAAAAGATCACTTGAGGAATGAATCATTAAGCAAAAAGACACCAGGATTCGATTTGGGAAACTCCCAGGTGGTCCAGATTGCAAGAGATGCTAAAATTAGGAGATTTGCTGTTATGAAAGCAAGCTCTGGAGAGAAGGCCGAAGGTACGGCTGAAGAGTGTTTCGTCAGTGCCGAAGAGATTAAGCATGAGCAAATGGATCACAGCTGCGGGACTGGAGCAAGCTAGGTGAAATATAACAATGCATTGGCCAGGAGGTAAATGTGGTGGTCCAGCACTAAAGGTGATAAGAAGCGGTTGGATTCTGGCTATATATGGAAAACGGAACTGATAATATTTTCTGATTGATTACATACACTTTGTGAGCCCTATTCCAAAGTATCAAGTGTGGATAACTAGAAAGATGGAATTGACATTTCCTGGGGTAAGTTAACAAGAAAATACTAGGAGCTCAGTTTTTAACAGAATAGATTGACATTTCCATTTTAAAAACCAAGTGGAGATTTTTGGAAGAATAACTGTACACAGGAACCTAGAGGTGAGCATCTAGGTCTAGTCTACAGCTGTAAATTTAAGGTCATCAATATAGAGATAATATCTAAAGCACTAAGACAAAAAAATGGTCATCAGGAAAAGATTATAGATACAAAATAAGAAGTTCAAAAACAGCCATGGGAGCCTCCAAAATTAAAAGGTACAGGAGAAAAGGAGGAAGCAGCAGAGAAAGCTGAGAAGTGTAGTGGCAGAAAAACCAGGAGTGTGGAGTTCTGCTAAACCAAGTGAAGAAAGTGTTTCAGAGGAGAGGTGATCAAAAATGTCAGATACTGCTGACAAGGTGAGGAAGACAAGGACTGAGAATTGTCCATAGGATTTAGAAGCCTGGAAGTCCTTGGAGTTGTTGGCTAGAAAAGTTTTGTTATAATATTGGGGAAAGAAGTTTGACAGGATTACTTCAGTCAAGAATAAAAGAAGTTGAAGACAGTATTTGTAGGAAATGAAATGAAATTGACTTGAAAGTCAATTAATTTGCTGTTAAAACATCTGCAAATTTGGCCAGAAGAAGCTCATTACTAAGTTAAAAAAGAGAAGTTTCGCTTAGAGTCACCAGATGGCTAAAGGTATAAAGGAAATGAGTAACCAAAATGGATCATTTAATTACAGAGTTTGATAATTAAAGAAAGAGGTAACTGTCCCAATATGCCAAGGTTAAGGGTTTGATGACTGGTCAGGGCACATACTATAAATACTGTGGTGGCTTTGTTCTACGTCAGCTTAGCTCACTGACACTGTGTTTGCCAGAATCCCCTTTCCTATATAGTTCTAGATACATGTGAGCCACAAAGAACATTTTGTAACAACTAAGCCACAACTTCTCCAGACACTGTCAGATCCCCTCCTTCAGTTTCCCCCACTTCCAGGCTAGGTACCTCTTTTGCTCTGTGATGAAGCCACCCCATAGGTCTTCCACCTCATTCAAGTTGGAGACTTGGAAGCAGTGAGAGACCCTTGTGGGTTCCATTTCAACCTCAAGGGCTTCAGACCATCCCTGCAGTTCCAGACTGTGCTCACCCTACCTACTGCTTGCCCGTCTTTCCTCCTAACTGCCAAATCTGCTGGCTTCAAGCTGCCACCTCCAACGCAGCAGCGATAACTACACACAAACTTTTTGACATGATCTCTCAATTGTCTGAGGTCAACCCCCTACAACTCTGTTCTGTACCATTAACTACTCCCTGTGTGTCAGGTATAACAACACTATAAATTATGTAGTAGTATCCTTATTTTAGAGTTGAGAAAACTGAGACTCGGGATGACTAACTCTACAAGGCCTTCCATTTAGTAAGCTGCAGGCACAGGGTCTGAACAACATCCACTTCTTTAAAAGCCTCTCGCCTTCCACCACACCACTTTAATGCTTTATGAGGTAAGGAGGAGTAGAACTTTTTAAATTTACTGACCTGACCTTTTGATAAATGACTCATGTTGTATCCTAATAATGGTGTCAAATAAATAAAAGCCCTTTTCAAGATAGCATTTAACAATGCTTTCGAGGTAGGAGGCAAAAAAACTTAAAACCTGCTTGCTCTTCACAGATATAAAATAAAAAGAGGTTAACTTTTCTGTTTTCTGTTACTTCATAATGTTTACAGGACTCGAACATGTGGTGGCAGCAGATGTCCTGGAAGTTTAGAAGGGACCTTAATCAACCCATCAACACTCAATTTAATCAGGACTAGGAGAGAGTGATCAGGGGGTTTATAACTATTGCTTGTGCCACAGTTAATGCTCCAGCTCTCCCTTCCTGCCTCCCACCACCACAGATAGAGGCCTGAGCCTTTCCCTGCTCATGTTACACTCAGAGTAGCAAAGCAGCCACGTCGGCAGTACACATAGGCTATGGCAATAGACCAACAGAGACAAGACTTGTTTTTGACTTGGGTTTTGTTCAAAGCAGCAGCACAAGCATCCAGGCACTGAAAGGAACATAGTTGGTTCCCTGGGTGAACTCTTAGGGATTCATCTCTTGTGTCCATTATAAAGTCCTAAGGTATGGAATCAAATCTATGATTTAATTTCCAAAAAAGGCTAGAATCATACAATATCAAGACTGGAATGGATTTTGTTCGGCAGCTCACCTAATCCATTTTCATTCCAATGGATAAATCTATTCTAAGACTAAACTAGTAGTAATCCACACTCTTCTTTCATACTCCAAAATCTGGAGCACTAGCCTACATAAAGTGAGTCCATGGTGTCCTCCAATAACTAGAGGCAAGGATGCACTTCTTGCTTTGAGCTAGACTATGCCTGCCCACGATTACGACCCAATGGTGTTAGAAGAGTCATTTTGCATCATCTGGAGAATGAGCCTAGAATACGCCATATTTAATTTTTTATTTAATGCATACTCTGTTGTTATAATAGCAATGGTAATAAAGTTGATGTTAAAGCAGCTTGTTCTAACAGTAAAATTTTTTGTTAGATTGATTATTGGAAGCATAAATGATTATTGCACTTGCCATATTTTTTTTTTCCATTTTATACCACAGCAGCAATGAGCTCAAAAAGGATAATAATTATTCTGCTAGTCATTTTGAAAAGCTTCTTTTCCATTTTATGCACAGAAAATTATTCTCTTGAACAAAGTTTTATTTTTAAAATTATAGTAAATGTAGAATATGTGGGGGGGGTTTATCTAATAAAAATAAGCTAACTTTCAAGCCCACTTTAAGATCCCAATTTTATTATCTGAGAACAAGATACAATTTTAAAATAGAATATCTTCATCAAAACTTGAGAGCAATTTCCACAGAAATTGTCAATTAATTCTTGGAAATTATTTCCAAATTTCTATCAGTACAAGATGGATGTTCACACATGTCAAACCCCTTTCTAAAGAGTTGGAGTAATCAAGTCACAATAGCTCTTACTATTTTTGAGATCTTATAACCATCTGCCAAAAATAGAAGAAAGGGCTTTTGAAGACCAGTCTTCTGCTTTGTACCTAGAATACAGTCTCTACAGGGATGCCTTCTATTCCCCCTGATCAGAGTCTATCTCTGCTAAAGGAAAAGAGGTAGTGCAGACATGGACAAAATGAATGAACTCATGAACTTAAAAAATTACAGATATGACCAACACATGTTAAAACAAAGTTGAGGTGCTCTCCCTTCTCAGGAGCATGCCTGTGCCTTTCCCAGTCCTCTCTTCTTCTCCTCAGGTGCCTTACCTTGGCCTTTCCCTCTCATTAGTTCCAAGGGTCCTTCTTTTGCTTCTGTAACTTGTTTCCTGAGCCTAAGCAGACCAGCGGCTCACTTTTACTACCTCTGTAACTTTCTAAATAAGTTTTCACTTACAATTTGAAAAAAAAAAAAGAGTTTATCAGGAGTAAGAACTGATTCATCAGCTTAGTTTCTCAGTAACTGAATTAATATCCCACCTACAAATAAATCTGCTGCTAGAATGACTTTTCGGATTAGTTATAGTTAAAAAGAAGGTTAATAAGAAAATTGAGAAACAATTGCTTCCTTCAGATCAAAGAGTGAAAAAGTTCTAGAGGGAAAAGGCTAAAAATAATAGGAAGCAAAGTTTGACAATTCAACATTATATTGCAATACTCTATGGGAATAAATACAATTTAGTAAAAGTCAATAAATATTTCTTTTAAATTAAATTAATTGTTATAATTATGCTGTGCTCTGGGTTTTTAGATCCAAATGAATATACTGTGGTAATTGGGAATATGAGAAAAAATAAATTAACACTACTTGGAACATAGCTAATGTGTCTGAATTTATGCCAATACCTGTTTGTGAGATGGAACAATATTCTAGCAGATGAAAGTTGCAAATTATGTTTTAATAGGTTCATACACAATGGTAGGTGAATTGTTATACTGATTTTCTTCTGAATACTCCAATTTGCACTGTTTTCCTCCAAAATTTCTGCTTCAATAATTGTATCTAGATCCTCACTATGTATTATTTGTCCTTAAATTAAACACTCTATTTGTAAGTGAGTTGGGGAGGAGACACATATAAAGACTAATCCCAATTCAGGTGAAACCACCTGATCTTTCATTAATATGCCATTTCATTTTTGAAATAACTCCTTTGATTCTTTTCCTTGAATATTCAGGAATTGGCTATCCATATGTATGTATTAACCTTGCTTTTCCTTCATATTTGATCTTTGTTTCTGCCTTGAGGTATTTCACATCTAATTAATTTCTCTATCTTCCAAGTGAGAAGAAGAAAGACATAATAATGTAAGTTATTCAAATAGTGTCCATGGAGTAAAAATAGAAAGAGACTAAACTGTTGTTCTGAATGTCAGTGCCAGCTGACCCCATCCCCACCTACCTCCTTCAACACTGCCTCTGGGTATGAAAAGCTCTTGACATGCTGCTCTATTTCTGCCCTACTCAGAAAAGGCCAATTCTGCAGAGCCGGGATCTTTATGTAGACATAAATGTACATTGGTACCATGCCTATGAGGTTGCCAATAGTCCTATTTCCCCAATACAAGAAAGTCTTAGATAAGACACACTTACTGAGCATTTCCTCCATTCCCTCTGAATCAGTGTCTTCTAAGAAACACAGTTTGGCCTTCTTTTTCTAATTGATATTCTGTCTTGCCTAGAACGTCTAGAGTCCTCCTCACTCTTGCTCTCCTGTGGATAGGTTGTCAACAATGCACCCAGCCATCTCCTTCTCTCGCCCTTGCCTGCTCCCTTCTCCAAGGGGCCAGATTTTGCACCTGTAACATCAGGCACTGTTTCAGAGAAAACACACCCCTGAGAAATCTCTTTGCACCATCCACTTACTACAAGTATTTCCACCACCTAGAGATCTGAACTAGCAGCCCCATCAAACACCATAGCTGGCTGGGACTCTGCTCTCTTCATTCTTTTCCTCAGAGGCAATGTTTTGGAGACTTGACTACTTAATAGAAGATACCTTGACCTTCAGTCTGTCCACTTACTTCTCCCTTCCTTTTTCTTGTTCTTTCAGCATCCCCACCAGCCAACATTCAGTCCTATAACAGCTTATATATATTTAGGTTGGTTTAATTTCTTCTTTTTATCATTGTTTCTTACTCCAGATAATCAAAATTTGTTAGCAATTACAGCAATAGCTGAGAGCTGAAGTTAAGTTTCTTCACAGTAAGTTCTTTTAAAGCAAGATTGATAGCATATGCAATAAAACTGGGTACAAAATATTAAGCCAGCTTCTCTGTGAGTCTATGAATGCTTTGATGAATGTAAAGAAGCCCTGGAGGGACACCAAGGAACTAAAAGAATTAGCCACACATTGATGCTTCACTTTATCCTGTGTTTAAAAACTTGGAGGTCCAAAATATACATAAGGTCACTTTGTCTTAATATCCCTACATCTCCAGTGTCTATCATACTACATTGCCATAGTGGGTTTCTATAAACATTAGTTGAATAAGTAAATAAATGGATGAATATAGGGTATTTTGCCTGAATTCAAGTCTTCAGAAATAACAGAATAAAAATCAGTTATGAGGTAATCATGCAAACAATAGTGAGAGGATGACTATACAAGCACTATAAAAGTTGAAAGAGGAAAGAATATAGTAGAAAAGTTGGAAAAGATGACAGGAGAACTTAGAACTAATTCAGCCTCAATTTTGGGCAAGATTGAGCATCAGGCAAGGAGAAAGGCATTCCTGGCACAGAGAGTAGAATATATGAATACCTGCAGGTGCATACGAGCATGGACCAATGAGGAAAATAGCTCTATTAGAGTGAAGAATGTGTAGCAAATGCAGTTAGGTGGATGAACTGGTGCCAGAGTATAGAGAGCATTAAAACAGGCTGAGGAGGGCTTGGAAAAGTACCAGGAAAGCTAAAGTCTGGTCAAACAAGATGTTTTTTGGCAAACAAGATGTTTGCCAAGACATTAACTTCCCCTCCATTCACTAAGTCTATTTTTCCAAAAGATGCATATTTCTTTCTCATGTTGTGTTAGACATAAGATGCCAGGATAGGCAGGGTGGTAAAGAAATAATCCGTGTTCTCAAGAGTTGATAGTAAACTGAACCCTTGTACTTGATCAAATACAAGATACAGTAACTTGAGCTATAATGGTGTCAAATACTAGTTTCCCAAACTATCACCAAGGCATCACAAAGCTTGGGTAATTGTTTACCAGCGTAAGGGAAAACACCAGGTCGATGGAATCTTAGTAATGTTCTAGAAGAGAAAAGACAAAGTTGGGATATTTGTTGAGAATTCAAAGTCTGTTTTAAGGCAGGTCTTTCAATGTAAAAAGGCTTGATTATGATTGGATAGGGATCATGACATAATAGTTTAGGATTAGTGGACACAACAGTGTAAGAATTTTCAGGCAGGGATTCAAAGAGTCTGGTGTAGCCCTGATGGTTCAGTGGATAAGGCGCTGCTGGCCTGAGAACCTAAAGGTCGCTGGTTCAATTCTGCCGTCAGGGTATATAACCAGGGTACATAAACAGGCCAGGTCTCTAGGCAAGTCCGTAGCTGGAGGCAGGTGAAAGGCAACCATACATTTATGTCTCTCTCCCTCTCTGCCTCTCTCCCTTCCCCTCTCTCTGGAAATAATAAATAAAATCTTAAAAAAAAAAAAAAAGAGTCCAGTGTAAACTGTCTACTGACACTTTCTATAAATGAGTTGATGGGAATTTCTGGAAGTCCTTATAATGAAAAGGTAAGTTATCTACAACTTGTGTCTTCCTGGGAAGGAATGTCACAAAATACTAGAGTTCTGTTGAAGACAATGGAATAATAAAGTTGTATTAATGTGGATGGTGGGGTGCTGGAATGTTTTCAATTCTCAAGGTACATGTGTGCGAAGAGCAGAGAAAGCAAAAATGGAGGAAGTGGGCCCAAGATCTGCTAGTAGATTCTAACTTAGAAGACATGGCTTCTAAACCAACACTTGAAAAGTGAGCAGGAATTTAACCTGTATGCAAATAAAAGAAAGGATTCGAGAAAAGGAAGAATGTGTCTGGTCTAAAGTATTCTAAGTAGTTTCCACAAGCAGAAGGCTTTTACTATGGTTCTAAAGTAGAACTAGATGCAGTTCTACTTATTAATTTTAATGGTTCAGAGTATATTGTTAGATATGAACTTTTTTCTATGAGTTAAGGATGACCCTGAAAATTATTCCAGAAACCACTATTTTAATATTAGTTAAAAACAAGTATGATATGGGTAAATAAATTTAAGATCATATAGGCCCTGGCTGATTTAGTGCCAGTGGATTTAGTGCCAGTCTGCAAACCGAAAAGTGACTAGTTCGATTCCCAGTCAGGGCACATGTCAGGTTGCATGTCAGGACCCAAGTTAGGCATGTGCGAGAGGCAGCCAATCAATGTTTCTCTCCTTCTCTTTCTCCCTCCTTTCCTCTCATGCTGAAAATAAATAAAATCTTTTTAAAAAATAAAATCATATGGGATTTTTTAAATACATGTTTTTTATGAACAAATAGTGAAAATACATAGATACTCACTCCCACCTAGGGAGACTAAAAGAGAAAGGAAGCAGGGAGCTTTCAGCAGAGTTTATATTTTCTCTGAAGTGATGTAATGGCATTCAAATCCTCCAGGAGAAGGAAGAAAATATTCTATACTATTGAAAGCCAGAATTGAGACCATTTAGATCTGTCTCCTGCAGGTCAGGAAATTTTTCGTAAACTAATAGAAATATATCCAAATGGATTATGATTGACATGCTGTTTAATAGAAGAGATGACCTTGAAGAAAAAATTAATCAGAAAATAAATTTCAAAGTCAAAAACATGCTTTGGTGCAAGAACATCAAGAAACCAATCAGCATTCCTCTTAGTAGCCTCACCTGGAAAGCTGCATCCTTAGCCCTGCGGTGCTCTTGTCTGACAAGGATCTGGGCTCCGTCTATGGTCAGACACAGATCCTCCAGTCAGTGGAGAGCACAGCTCAGATGCAACAAGCCGCAATCCTGCTAACCCCACACCTGAAAGCCCAGACAGATTCAAAACAACCAGCTAATTAAACCTGGAGCACCAAGCTATCATCATCTGAGATTCATGAGCATCCAACAAGCAGAAGAACTAGCAACACGGCATTCAGCAACAGCTGTCACCTGCTATAATGTTCTTTAATTATCTTAAAATCTCTAAGAACTGACAAATGGGTGACAAAATGCAATTTTCTGTGTCAGGAAGGGAAAGACAAGCCTGTGGTACTTTGATGAGAGAAAATACAGTAAAATTATCTCTCTCAGCTCCCCTTATTGGGGAGGGGAGGCTGATGCCATTCAATTTCATCTGCAAACGCACTCATTGCAGGACTCCTGAAGGGAGGGTTTTCTTCTTTAAAAATTGAATGTGAAAGGCTAGAATGAGCACTGGACTGTGCCAAGCTCTCTCGTATAGGCTCCGTGCTTCTTTCAAATTCAGTCCCTGCTCCAGTCCCTGTCCCTTGGAGATGCACACACAAGGCAGACCATTAGCAAAGACCCACTCAAGTTACCTGGAAATATGTCACATCTCTTCTCATAGATTCTTCCAGGTGACTGTCCAAATTGGGACCTAATCCCTCTAGGTTGCAGTGATGTTGATTATGACCTTCATAAAGATTTCAATTAGTCCCTAATGTCTGTTGGTCATTATATACGCTACTGAATGTACAATGATAATATCCTTTTTTCCTTTTGGGGCAAGGTTACTTTTATCATTTGCACAATTTTGCCAGCCTTTTTGGGTTAAAAAATAATGTTCACTAGGACACATAAAAAATTGCAGAAAAGTCAATGTGTGGTAAACATCTGTTAACAACATCAGCTAGAAAACCACACCCTCTGTGTAGACTAGCAGGTAAGTCAACAGCATTGCACCACTCATGGACCCATAAAATGAGGAAGAATATGGGCCAGCTCACATTGTTGAGAGTGCAAGATAGTCCTTAGAGCCTGAGGAAAACACATATTAACAACATGCTACAACAGATTGCTATATATAATTAAAACTGATGTGTAGTCTTTATGTTTCCCACTATTTGAGACAAATAGCATAAACAATCAACATGCTCGTATCTCTTACCAGGCACTAAGTCTATAAGGATCACTAATAATTCTCAAAACATACAATATTTGTGAATTGTTCTTAAAATGAATATAAATACATTAACATATATAATAATGATTGAAAGCACTGGTTACATTCTGAAACATCAAAACAGAAATTTTTATATTAAAACTTAAATTAGAATGTCAGTAGCTGATCAGTAAACATTCTTCCCACTAATTATAGCATAACCATTTAAATTTTGTATTTAAATAATGTACAATTAGCACATTTTTTTTTAATGTCTCTTAATAGCTAAATTAGTCTGTTTTTATGATCTCTGAAATGTAAGCTCTCTGGGAATAAGGCCAAGATCTGTTAAATGGTTTGGTTCATGGTACTTTGATAATGTTAATATTATCAACATTCGGTTTTGATAATAGGGATAAGTCAACTGTTGTTATCTCTAAGACCATATAGTCAACTTCATTCATTTTTTTCCTTCTCTAGTCTCAGTCTCATTAGCTTATTCCATCAATGCATCTCACCTTACCATTTCCAGGGCCCACAGGTCCAGGCATCTTAGAGTTCAGTAGGTGGGTAGATCAGTTCATTGAAATAGCAGCTTAAATGAACATGCCAGTAACCTAAAGAGATAAGAACAGATAATATCCTCTCCAATTAACTTTCACTGAAACTCCAGGGCAGGGTATGAAGTTGATCCAGAAGAAGATACAACAATCACAAAATCTTTATTCCCAATTTACCATTTTATTTATGGCATAAAAATCTTCTGTGTAATAAACATACCTATTTCATATATTTAATGTAATTTGGGAATGTTTAAGCTAGAAGGAACCATTGTTTTATCTCTGAAAAATAAGAGTTAAACTACGAGAACCTTAAGTCCCAGAAAAACAAAACTGATACAAGTTCACAAAATGAATGAGGAACTCATACTAAACTTACTGGCATTTGCATTGAAACATTGCACTGCAATCTGGAAGATTAGACATTTAAATTTCATATCACAGTGCCTGTCCTCACACCCTTTGGCTCCTTTCAAAATAGAGCAAATAAGAGGAATTTGACAGGGGTCATGCTTCCCCTTTCCCTATCTCTGCAAGGGTAGCCTTCAGTGGAATTTGGCCATGAACATAGATCTCAGACAATCCTGATAATCTAACAAGTTTGAAGAAAGATCAGATGATACAAGTACAAAAGATGTTCTCCTACCATGTGTTAAGTCAATTCCAATATATTTATGTTCCACTTTAATTCATTCATATTTGTGAATAACAACACAAAAAAAATTGAGAAGCAGGTTGGGGGGAGGAGGGAAGGAAGGGGAGCAGCTTAGACAAGAACCTAGTATAAAGGAACCATGGTCATGGACAACAGGTGGGATAGACTTTGGTGGGAAATGGGTGGGTGGGGAGGGGGACAGAGGGAAGCAAAAAGGGGATGGATATAATACAACAACAATAAAATTTTTTAAAAAATTGAAAAGCACTTCACAGCTTACCAGATATTTCCATGTACATTTTATGGAACTCACAGTGACTAGACAAAGATGATGGGCTGACTAACAGTTATCTATGCTTCTCTTTTATGGTCTATGTTAATGGAAAGAGATGCCCAGCTAAGGACCACATGACGAGTTCTCACTGACAGATTGTGAGCTATATGTGTGTCAGTTCTGAGCTCAGATGTTTGTTAAGCACTGGATGTTCAATCCTTGACCCCCTCAACCTTCACTACATGGCCAATTAAACACAAAAGATTCAATGGAAGACACTAAGGAGACATTCAGAGAGGGAAAGTCACAGTGTAGAGGGGGATTCACACAAATATAGGGCATAAGTGGGAAATTACTAGAATTTGGGGACTTTTTTTTCATTAGCTAGTGGGAACAATAGTGACAAAAAAAAAAAAATGTGACAACACATGTGCCAATCAATACCTAGCTCACATAAGGCATTCAGCACATATGATGGACAGATGAATGGATGGAGGGAGGGAGGGATGGATGGATGGATAGGTAATGAACAAATGGCAGAAGCATTATATTCTACCCTATTAAATATGGAAGTCATAAAGTCATAAAGTCCTGGCACACATACAACACATAGTGATGTGAATTTCCAATGTATGTGAAATGGGCCTATAATTAACTTTAAAGAAATATGAACAATCAGTACAATAGTAATACACTACTGACAAACTTTCTCAGAATATCAGAAAATTGTAAAATGTACTAGAGACTAAGCAAGTTAAGTAAAGAGATTCTCTCAAAATGTCTGAAGACTTGTAACCACAACTTTCCCAAATTATTTAGAAAAATGAAGGTAGGAGTACTATTACATAGGTTTAAGAACATTAGGCTTTGAAATTAGGAAGATATTAATTCAGGTCCAGGCCTTAGCACTTGCTAACTATGTGACTCCAAATGGGGGTTGCATCCCCTCTCCAAGCTTCATGCAATGATGAAAGTAGAAAGCTTAGCACAGTGCCCAGCACGTAGAAGACACTCAATACATGTTAGGCTATTATTCTTATTTTTGAAGGTGAATCTCTACATTACTATTTTTCATTAAAATACATTTAAGTTATTCTGCCATAATGGTAGGTAATTTCACAGGTGTTAAAGCACAGAAATCTTTAAAAGATTTCTCCAATATTTAAGCATGCTAAAAAAAGAGAGAGGATCAATAACTAACCTTCATATTGCAGAATCTGAAGCTCTTCAAGGGTAGCTATCAGTGGCTGCAGTATAATTTATGATTACTAAGCTATTCTTTCAAAAATACAAATTTAACCTGTCGATCCAGTGTTTGCTTACCATTGCCCAATAGCAAGGTCCATACTCGTGCATTCTCATTCTCACTGGTTTGTTTTTCTACCCAAATGGTCTTCTCAATGCTCCTACCACGATCTTCCAGACAAGTTAGCATTTCTACCTTTGAGCAATTTTTGGACCCCCTCAGTTCAATGAACCACTTATCTCCTATTTTTAATCTCCGGGACAAGTATTAGACCTAAGGTCACATGGATCTAGTCCCTTACACACACACCTTATTCACTCAGTACATCCCTCCATTACTGCTGCAATGGATCTCTCCTCTTTTGGGATTATTTCAGCATATATAATCCATATGAAATAGAGTTCTTACTCCTATACTTTTCTATATTACTATTTAATTATTTGAAGGGGTTTTTTAAATCCTCTTGAATAAGATTGCAAATTTCTGGGGTCCTCAGTATCCTCATCTGTGACATGAAGGATTTGTCTTGGCTTCTTCTTGCTCTAAAATTCTCATTATTTCTTTGGCCATCTTGTCTGTGAACCCCAAAGTGCTAAACACAAAGATAAGCACATCTTAGCTCCATCACTAAAGAGTAAAAAGAAAATACGTCATCCCTGTACATATCTGCATACAGAATAATGTTCACAAAGATTTTCTCTTTACAGATTTAGGGTTAAGAAAACTTATAGGATAGATATGTTTTTTCCTTATTTTTTATGAAATTGAGAAGCAAGAAAGGACCAGGAAGCCTTGTAGAACCCTTCTTGCTTTTCCAGGAAGGAGCACTCTGTTTATTTTCAAAGGCTGTCTCACATGCTCCAGGATTACTACTGTCTCTCACTTAAAAAACTGGCTCAGGCAGAATTTCATGTTTGGCCACTATCCTCATCCTGAGAATTGATTTACCATAAAACTAATGAGATTTATCTTTCAGGGTCCTTCATTTGAGAGAACTCCAGCAATTTGTCCATGTGGTTTAATGTTGCACAATTTGCAAATGTAAACTATTCTACTCACTACTAAATGACTTCTGTCTCTTTTCACTCTGATTTTCCCACCTTTTACTTCCCGTGTTAAAGTGGTAGTAAAGTGACCATGGGCACTTTTTAAATACAGGTAAACAGATGTAAGGTTGTGGTAGCTAGGAACACATTTAGCTTTTGTGTAGTCAGATGTTTTCATGCAGCTTCCCAACACATTCATAAATTTAAGTAATTGGGGCTGGTATAGCTCAGTGAATTGAGCACCAGCCTATGGACTTGAAAGATCACCAGTTTGACTCCCAGGTCAGATACAGCTTGGGTTGCAGGCCAGGTACCCACTGGGGACATGCAAGAGGCAACAGATTGATGTTTCTCTGTCTCCCCTATCCTCTCTTAAATAAATAAATAGATAGACAAATAAATAAATAAATTGAAGCCATTACTTGTCCAGTAAGTGGCAAAGCTAGGATTCAAGTCTAGGTTTGTCTAATTCTAATGCTATCATATCATATTATCTACTGCCCATTATATTCTGAGGGATTCATTAACAGTTATTTGGTTCCTTAATTTAAATATGCAGCTCTGTGCTCACTACTCACAACATTTGACACTTCTTGCCACTGACCAACCTGAGGCCACCACACTTTCTTAGCCCTAAAAGCCACCATTCTTTTACCTGTACAAACAACTCTATCCAAATAAAGTGTCTTGCCTTTGCCAGACTGTGGTTTCATTCATGCTCTTTCCTGAAGCTATAGTGGTCTTGATCAATGACAATATGTAAATCATATTAGTATTTTAGTAAATTGGCATAAAGAATTGATGTCAATGAAGATATATAACTCATGATATGCCTCTACTGCATGCTCATCAATAAAAAACTGGTTAACAGTTGTTGTCAAATATATTTAAGAGTTGTCCACTAAAAATAAATCTAGAAACAAAGGTCAACATAGTAGCTCTAAATACCTCTAGCACCCAGGTTTCACTCTGTATATAATTAATGTTTTTTTGTTTTTTAATTAAAAACTAAAGCACCTTGGGAAAAAATGGCTAGCTACAGAGAAGAAAGTCTTCCTGAAATTAAAGAGGCAGCCACTAATAATAGTACACCATAGATGACAGCTCAAGGTCTGGAAACTCAAACCATCAATTCACCAGAGTAGAACTGAACTATAACATGAGATCTTCAAGAAATACTACCAGCTATCAGTCAAAGGACACCAACAATACTGGGGGAATTACTTTGTAACATTTACCAAGCGAGAGAAATGCTACTCTAGATGCTCCCTGGCCCTGGGACATGTCCATCCCAAACAGTGTTGAATAAAAGGATTCATTCTCACATGTATCCCAGAGGAATACTCATGCATGTGGGCCTTTACATTTGTAAAATTTATCATGCAGTGAATGGTGATATCTATCAAAACAAAAATGTATGTTATAACTTGGAGCTCAATTCTGAGAATTAATTGAATAGAGATAAAATAAATACATAAACGTGTTTATAAGGTTTTTTAATTAAGTCAATACTCTTTTAAAAATACTCTTACTAGCATAAAACAAAAAGAATTAAATTAAATTGCATATATAGAGTATTAACTTAATACATAAATTACAATATACCCATAAAATGGAATCATAGGCATCCATTGTGAAGAAGAAATAATGTTATACAGAACAAGCACTCATTGTTAGGCATGGAAAGTACACCACTAGAGAATGCGGTTAATGTAAGCCATTTACATTCTAAACATATAGGGAAATGTTTAGAAATCTGCATAACAAACTGTTAACAGTGTTATCTCTGCAAGTGAGATTAAGTAACAGTCACTTTGGATTTTGTGAATTGATTATTTTAAAATTGTGTTTTACATCACCCTTTTACATTTTTACAATCAACAAAAAAATAAAGAAATTTTGAAACTATAAAAAGCAATCTAACAAAAAGAAACAGTTTACTCGTGATATTATTACCCTAACAAGGAGATTCTCTCCTTGACTGAAGTATTCACCAAAAGAGATCTTTTTTTTTTTTTTTTTTTTTTAAAGATTTTATTTCATTATTTTTAGAAAGAGGGGAAGGGAGAGAGGCAGAGAGGGAAAGAGACATCAATGTTTGGTTGCGTTTCACCTGCCCCCAGCCACAGACCTGACTGGAGACCTGGCTTGCAACCTGGTTATGTGCCCTGGCTGGGGAATCGAACCTGCGACCTTTGGGTTCGCAGGCCGGCACCCTATCCACTGTGCTACCAGCCAGGCAAAAGAGATCTTAAACAATGAATTGTGTCCGTGCATTTAGTCATAGGTTACAGGGTCCTAAGAACAGAGAAATTCAAGATAGAAGTCTTAAAGGCTATTGTTATTGGAAGACAAATAAGTGTCTCTAAACTTATAATACATCACTGGAAGTACTCTAAATTGGGAAAAAAACTTACAAACTTGTAAACTTCCATTTAAATCCAATTTAGACAAGCCTATGTCTGTCTAAAGGTCTTAAACTAGGGCCCAAAAGTACTAGTGCCAGCCCAACTTCCTATAGGTCTCTTTGGAATCCAAGTCACTGCTACACATCATCAGGGTGTGTATGCCCTGCACAGCAAAGAAACTGCACCAAAGAGCAAAGGCAATGAGTCTGAGTCCTAAGGAAGGAGGACAGGAGGCATAGGCAAGACGTAGATAACTGCCATGCATGTTGACTTATCTTAGGGCCTTCTGTGTTTTACTCCATTAATTCTATCATTTAACTGTCTTTTGCATAACCAAAAACATACCTTTATAAGTCTTTGGCACCCTCTTTTGGACAGCCTGGTCATTTCAAAACTAAATTTGTTTCAGTGAAATATTTCTGAGTACATTATAGGAAAACTGATATCAGACACATCATTTTTTATATTTTTGTTTTATATAATTAATAGAGTTTACTTTTAAAGCAGTTTTAGATTTATAGAAAAATTGAGTAGAAATACAAAGTTCTCACTCCTACAGTTTCCTCTATTAATTACTTGCATTGGTGGGGTACATTTGTTAAAGTTAATGAAACATTATTATTAACTAAAGTCCATGGTTTACAATAAGGTTCTACATTTCTGTACAACCAATAGGTTTTGACAAATTTCATAAATCCACCCTTAGAGTATCATAGAGAATAGTGTCGCTGCCCTAAAAATCCCTATGCTTTACATCTTCATCCTTTCTTTTTCTCCCAAATCCCTGTAACCACTGATACTCTTTTTTACTGTCTGTATAGTTTTTTATTTCTCTATAGTTTTCCAGAATTTAGTAGAATAATAAAATATGAATCTATTTCTGACTGGCTTTTTTCACTTAGCAATATGCACTTAAGAATCTTCCATATCGACCTGGCTGGTGGCACAGTGAATAGGCTCTGACCTGTGAACCCAAAGGTCACTGGTTCAATTCCCAGCCAGGGCAACACAACCAGGTTGCAAGCCAGGTCTCCAGCCATGTCTGTAGCTGGAGGCAGGTGAAAAGCAACCATACATTGATGTCCCTCTTCCTCTCTGCCTCTCTCTCTTCCTCTCTCTCTAAAAACAATAAATAAAATCTTTAAAAAAAAAAAAAAAAAAGGAATTTTCCATATTATTTTGTGGTCTGAGAATTCATTTCTTTTTGTCACTGAATAGCATTCCATTGCATGGGTGTACAAGTTTGTTTATCCATTCCCTACCTAAAAACATCTTGAGTGCTTTCAGTTTGGGCAATTATGAATAAAACTGCTATAAACATTTATATGCTGATATTGGCTGTGATTCTCTATATTCATCTGGGTCTCCAGTTTGGGAAGATTGTGGTTTGCCCTGTGATCTCAGTTCCCTGGTGGATCTAAGTAAAGTCATTGATTTTCCATTTGATTAATGTGCTTCTTGTAGTGAAGATGGGATTATGAATTTCAAGCTCTTTTATACCTGTATCTGAAACCAGAGTCTTTGCAAGTGATTTTTAATTTTTACATGGATATAGTCTCGTTACCAATTCACAGCAATTCTAGCTCTCATTCCTTCAGGAAAAGCTAGTTTATTTCTCAAGGATACCTAACCTATGAAGATGTATGTAGCATTCAAGCAATGGTATATTTGAAAACCAGCTTCAGGAAGGAGAGTAGGTGATCTAACTCAGCAAAGTAGCTTTTGCTGATTTGCATGGTGTAAATACTCCAATGATTAGGCTATCAACAATTTACCAACAGACTTGCAAACTTTCTGAATATTTAACAATTGGCTCTAATAAGTAGGATCTGTGACAAGTCTGGTTGGAGAAAGTATGTTATTTGCTTTGCTAGTATCCTATTCATTTTTTATGAAAAAAAAAAATGATTTATAGATTTCAAAGTCATGTGCCGAAATCCTAACCCCCAGCATCACAGACTGTGATTCTACTTGGAAACAGAGTCTTTAAAGAAGTAATTAAGTTAAAATGAGGTCACTGTAGTAGACCCTAGTCCAATATGACTGATGTCCTTATAAGAAGAGGAAATGAGGCCCTGGCTGGTAGCACAGTGGATAAGGTGCCGACCTGAGAACCCAAAGGTCACAGGTTCGATTCCCCAGCCAGGGCACATAACCAGGTCGCAAACCAGGTCTCCAGTCAGGTCTGTGGCTGGAGGCAGGTGAAACGCAACCATACATTGATGTCTCTCTCCCTCTCTGCCTCTCTCCCCTCCCCTCTTTATAAAATAATGAAATAAAATCTTTAAAAAAAAAAAAAAGAAGAAGAGGAAATGAGAACACAGACAATTACAGAGAGAAGGCAATAGGAAAGCACAAGGAGAAGATGGTCATTTACAAGCCAAGGAAAGAAGCCTTGGAAGAAACCAACACTACCAACACCTCGATTTCATATTTTTAGGCTCCAGAATTGTGAGAAAATTAATTTCTGCTGTTTAAGCCTTTCAATCAGTGGTACTTTGAATAGCAGCCTTAGCAAATAATATGAACACCAATCACATAATAGTCCCTTAGGACCTTGAAAACAAGGGCTTCCAATATATTGCATTTATATAACTACATTTCAGCAAAAAAAAAAAAACTTATGTTTTGAAACTATTGTTTTCTTTTTGACTAGAAAGAGTCCATTCTTGAGGTTGTCTGACTAAGCATGATGCAGTAAAGACCCAAAGTTAGACAGAAATGTGTCTAACTGCCACATAGTTTCACAAACTCTTGGCTGCTTCTTAGAGACTAGGAATCTTTTTAATCCTCAAATCACACCAAGGTTAAAAGCAAATCCACAGGAATACATGTGGGGCTGTGCGTGGGACTTATGATATCTCATCATTTTCAAAGTCTCACAGGGACTGGCCCCTATGCCCAGGCATAAAAAGGAAATTACGTATAGAGGGTCAGGTGATAAAACTCAGGAATATGGCAAAGAAGAATTCGTACTATTTCTGTTACAGTTCTAATGTATAGTCAGAAGACTTCAATTCTCTCCTCCAGGCTCAACTGCCAACTAAAGGAAGAAACTAAGCAATTCAACTCACTTCACAAGAGGAGCCAGTTTTCTCATGTGTGGGTCAATCCATTAGCCAATTTATAAATTAAAGCAGAGAAGGATGATATCCAATAAGAAACTCTGTGATGATGGACTTAAAGGAAGCTTTCTATGACTGGACAAGGCTACATGAAAAAAGACAAATGCAAAGTAGTCATGTCACTGTAATACAATACATGGAATTGGGGTGATACCAGTGAAAATGTCAGAATAAGAGCCTCTAACAATTTACCCCCTCATAAAAGCAATGGAACAAAACTGGCAAAAATTGCCAGAGTCACCTTTGTCAGAGCTCCAGGTATTAACCAAAGACATGTAGTAATCAAAGTAGCATTTATTCAAGAAATTAGAATGGCTAAAAAGTCATAAAAGCAGGAAGGTTTGTACTGTTTTAATTTACCTTAGTATCACCTGCACAGCCCACCTCACAGGGGCCTGGGAAACCCAATAGCCTGAGCACCTGGTGCCAAAAGGAACAAAGGAATACCACTCACAGAATAGGAAAAGATATCTACAAATCATATAGCCAATAAGATTACAGTACCCAAAATATATAAAGAACTATTACATTTTGTAACAAAAAGACAAATAACACAAATTTTAAAATAAAACGGGAAAGGATTCAAATAGAAATTTTAATAGATGATAAATGGATAGATTAGAAAGAAAAAATAAGCACATAAGAAGGTGCTCAGCATCATTCACTAGGGAAACGAAAATCAAAACCACATGAGCCCTGACTGGTTGGCTCAGTTGGTTGGGCATGGTACTGCAATGTGAAAGGCGGCTGGTTTGATTCCCAGTCAGGGTACATGTCTGGTTTGCAGGTTCAGTCCCCAGTTAGGCTGCATGCATGAGACAACCAATCAGCGTTTCTCTCTCAGGTCAATGTTTATCTCTCTTTCTTTCTCCCTTTCACCCCCTCTCTCTTAAATAAAATCCTTTAAAAAAATAAAAAATAAAAACCTATGTGAGATACTACTTCACACCCACTAAAATGGCTATCATCTTTAAAAATGATAAGTAACAGCCCTGGCTGGTGACTCAGTGGATTGGCAACAGCCTGCGAACCCAAAGGTCATAGGTTTGATTCCCAGTCAGAGCACATAACCAGGTTGCAAGCCAGGTCTCCAGCCAGGTCCGTAGCTGGAGGTAGGTGAAAGGCAACTATACCCTGATGTTTCTCTCCCTTTCTTCCTCCCTCCCTGCCCTTCTCTCTAAAAATAATGAGTAAAAAAAAATTTTTTTTTAATGAACAGTAACAAGCATTGACAATGATGTGAAAAAATTGGAATTCTCATACATTGTTGATGAAGAAAAATTGCACAGCTGCTGTGGCAAACAATTTGGCTGTTCCTCCTACAGTTAAACATAGTTACCATATGACTCAGCAAATTCAATCCTAGGTATATACTCTAGAAATGAAAACATATGTCCACACAAAAACTTGAACACAAATGCTCATAGCAGCATTATTCATAATAGCTGAAAGTGGAAAAAAGCAAATTCTCAATTTAGAAATGGATAAAAAACTATGGTACAGCTATACAATGGGATATGATTCACCCAAAAAAGGGAATGAAGTAGTGATACTTTTTGGAACATGAATGAATTTTGAAAAGTTTTTCTAAGTGATAATAGTCAGATACAAAAGAGAAAAATTATATGACTGTTTATATGAAATGTCCAGAATAAGCAAATCCTCAGAGACAGGAACTACATTAGTGGTTTCATCTTTTTGGATAGATAAATGTACTCAAAACTGCTGAAATATATACTTTAAAATGATAATTTTATGGCATGCAAACTATACCTCAACAATAACACAAAAGACATGCATTTAAATGAAATATTGCCACTGATTCCAAAAGCTTAGCCTTTATCATGGGCAAACAAGCCACACCAGTGAGAATGAACACCACCAGCACGGTGGTTTCTCTGATTTGGACACATACTCTCAATCCTTCAAAAGTCCAACCATGTTGCCAATAAAGCATTTTCCTCTTAAGCTTCAACATAATCTGGTCTATTCTTGTCATCATTCTTTGCCTGACATGTGATTTTATTTTATTTCCACAACATAGTAAATTCTGATAGATCACAGTAATTTCAGTCCATGAGGATCTTTCAACTGTAGGCGTGAATTAGAAAGATATTTTTATATTGCCTATTTGAGATAACAAGTCCTAGCACCATGCTTCAGGCAAAATACATCAAAAGAATGAACTGAAGGTTAAGTTTCCTTTTAGATCTCAATTTTTATAACATCACAAAAATTCTTGCCGAAAAGCAATCCAGAATATTCAACTGCAAGATATGCTATATTCACTTCATTCACCCTGAGGGAAAGAAAAAAAGTCGGTAACTGGAGGCACTTCTAAGGTTGAGCCACATTCATCTTCTCATTACTCCCTTCTAAGTCACCAATCCTTGAACAGGATACCAATACCCTCAGAGAGAAAATGCAAGGAAACCTTTTTGAAAAGCTTTCTATTATGTCATATTCACAAATATAATTCCCGTGTGAAAAGAAGCAATAAGAAATTCAGGTAATGAAATTTAAATACCATGTCCAACAAGTATTCCCATTTTATCCTACCTAAATCAGTCAATTAAATTTAACTATCTCTCTAAATTAGTGTTAGATTCCATTTAATCCAAATTTGATGAAAAAAACAACTTTGCATATATACTTGTTTCTATTAAAAAAAAAAAAAAGTTGCTTGCTGGGATTATAAATCTCAGAGAATGAAAGGGCCACTGAGCTCAGAGCCTGGAAGGCTGTTTATCATAAAGCAGTGTTTGTACTAAGGACTCCATAGTATCTTTACCCTGAGGGGTTGTTTAGTGAACTACTCCAGGGATCCTCCTTATGGCTCCAAATATACAGGGAAAAACTGCACATGTTCACTGTATACATTTTGATGAGTTTGGACATGTTCTTATATATATATACCCATGATACCATCACCACAACCAAAGTATTGAACATGTCCTTTACCTGCACAACTTTTCTTATGTTCTTTTGTGGATTTTTTTTTTTTTTTTTTTTTTTTTTTGCCTTTTTCTGAGGGGTGTGGTAAGAATACAATATGAGATCTATCCTCTTAAAGTATTTTTTTATTTATTTATATAAATATAGCATATTTATTATTTTTTTTAAAGATTTTATTTATTATTTTTAGAGAGAGAGAGGAAGAGAGGCAGAGAGGGAGAGAAACATCAATGTATGGTTGCCTTTCATCTGCCTTCAGCTACAGACTTGGCTTGCAACCTGGCTATGTGCTCCCTGGCTAGGAATTGAACCAGTGACCTTTGGGTTCGCAGGCCGGCACCTTATCCACTGCGCCACTAGCCAGGGCTCAAGTATTTTAAATTGTACATCTCTGTATTATTAACTCTAGGTACTATGTTGAATAAATGACTTGTGATATTGATGATGATGACAATGGACATAGTATCAGGTACTATTATATGTTTATCTATTCACATAATAAATGATTTTGAATTGATTACTCAATTTGTATCAGGCCCTGTCTTGGCATTGGTGACAGGATGATGAACAAGGAAAACTGAACTCACAGTTTTGCATTTTATTGAAAAGAAAGAGAAAGCAAACATACCATAAGAGGATAAGATAATTTCAAATACTGGTAAATGCCATGGAAAAACTACAGTTGAATAATGAAAGAGGAAGTGACAGGCCCAAACACTTACTAAAAATACACAGAGAGAGTGGGTCAGCTCATCAGCCCATCCCAAACCTACAAAGAATCAATAAAGCGCCTGTACTGAGAACATCATAGGAACATGAAATATTCCAGTAACAGATGTTTGAAGGTCAGGGAAGAAATCAGCAAGCTAATAAAAACATTCAATTCACATCAGGTTTCACTGGGGTCCACATTAATAAGACTCTCATTAGATTTAGTGAGAGCACCTTATACACATGGTAGCTCTATCCTATTTCAGCTTAGGAAGGGTATGTGCCTAAACTCTGGCCACAAATCTGGCATTTCACAATGAAAAGCACACTTTGAACTTTGTCCAGATGACAGAATTCAAGAACAGTGAATCTGAAATATCCCACTGAACAGCTGATAGTCACCAGTTGATTGGAAAAGGGATGCAATTTTCCAATCAACAAATTAACACAGTCAAAATGCAATTTGGGAAGGAAAAAATAGCTGTAAATGGCCTAAATACGTTACTTATAACCACTACTTTAAAGATATCTATTTTAGCCCTGGCTGATGTGGCTCAGTGGATTGGCACCCACCAACTGAACCCAAAGGTTGCTGATTCGATTCCCCAACCAGGGCACATAACCAGGTTGCAAGCCAGGTCTCTAGCCAGGTCCTTAGTTGGGGGCAGGTGAAAGGCAATCATACACTGATGCTTCTCTCCCTTCCTTCCTCCCTCCCTACCCTTCTCTCTGAAAATAATGAATAAAATATTTTTTTAAATAAAGATATCTATTTTAATACTTCACTTACTATTAGGAGACAAACCTTTGAATTTATGCAATATCTTTCAATTAGTCAATGTAATTTATAAACAGTGGTTTAGTTTATAAATTCATACAAAAAAGGTATCTGCAAAAGTGAGGCCAAATGTATAACATTCCTTGCTACACTTGGAAAACTCAGCCTGTTGAGTGAAGGAGGCATATTCATTTCAAGGACTAATGGCTTAAAGAAGTTCACTGAGATGTTCACATTTCTTGAAGTGCACAAGAAAACTTCAAGACTAAAATATCTTCTATTCCACTTAAATAAGCTCCATTATGACATAAACTGTAATCTAATCTGACCTGGCATATAATAGGCAAAAAATTCAAACTTATCAACAGTATTTCTGTATTACCACAAGCTTCATAGTTTTGTGTATTTTGTAATGTACATAATAGATTTTAATAGTACTACAATGTGTAAAATTTATAAATAGACATAAATATGTTGGAACAGTGTTCTATTATAAAGCCTGTGTGATTAAAATAGTTTTGAGACTCTAGTCTAAAACACCATTTTAATCACATTAATCACTTCATTGTAAACAATCATTTAATCTTCACTGGCTGCTAAATATCATGCACACTTTTATTGTGGCAAATTCAGTCCTTCACAATGTGGCCCCAACCCTTTTCTTATCCTTGTTTCCTGACATTCTTCTTATTCCTGATAACCATGTAATATTTTGAATACCTATCTATCTCCTTCCAGGATATTTTCACTGTTAGGGATGAACTTTTGTTGTTGTTGTTGTTGTTGTTGTTGTATTACATCCATCCCCTTTTTGCTCCCCTCTGTCCCCCTCCCCACCCACCCATTCCCCCCAAAGTCAATCCCACCTGTTGTCCATGTCCATGATTCCTTTATACTAGGTTCTTGAGGGATGAACTTTTATTGACCCTTTCCTCAAGTGGAATTTTTCTATACATCTTTCTAATATTGGTAAATGGCCACCTACTCTGTGAAGCTCCCCACAAAACTTCTCTCAGACATCTCCAACAGAGTTACAAAGGACACTACTTGTACTATCATTAGGGGTCCACATCTGCATCCCCCCACAAGGACAGGAACCCTCTGAGACAGAAGACACATATTATCATTCTTCTCTGTGTTGGTCTCATATAACACACATGCATGAATGTTAGTCAGTGTCCTCATAAATACACCAAAATCCAGTTAAAGATGGAAAATTTACCCTAACAACTGTATTATTTCTACTTATAGGGTCCTAGTTAGGAGAATGTCATAAATCACTCCCATCTATAGCATGTATTATTTTAGACAAAACATCTTCATAAATTTTACACTGAAATAAAAATTACACAATAACATATATAGGAATAAAGTGAGCTCAACAAAACAGGCTTGTGTGCCCAAACTAATGCCAAATATATTTTTTTTCTGTTGTTGTTGTTACTGGTAAAAAGATCACTGAAAAACCAGCCTTTATTTTCCTCAAAACCAAATGCTAGGACATAGTTGTATTTAAAGGCTAACCAATGACATCAAATGTTGAATTTAATGGATAATTATGTACACTAGCTACATGTCACAAATCTTTACATAAACTATCTAAACAATTACTCCTAAAATCATATTAGACAAAGCCTGCCTAGACTAGATTAGGTGCAATGTATAAAAAGACATGTATACCACTCTCTAGTATAAAATTTTTCAAAAAACACATGGAGAATATAATCATTTATATTTATAAAGAATTGTAATACACATATAAACACTGTTATAAAGAAACAAACTCAGAAAAAAGTAATCAGAATATTCCTTCTTCCACATTAAGCAACTAATGCCTTGGTATCTCAAAATCCTTTACAAAAGGAGGTAGGTAAGTAAGTTCTAGTTGGGGTGGGGGCATTGTGTGTGTATGTATGTGTGTGTATCTTTTTTTCTTTCTTTCTTCTGCTTTTATTTTAAGCTTAACTTCTTCAACTTTAAGAGCTCACAGTTTCTTTCTTTCTTTTTTTCTTTTCTTTTCTTTCTTAATCTTTTTCTTGGTGGCAGCCGAATCAATTTTAGTTTCAGTAAAGGATTCCTCAGATTTCACAACTGGGTTTTCTTTAAATGGAATATAAACTTTGTTTCTTTCCTATTCTCTCTTACTGAAACTTCTGCTTGTTTAGCCATTTATTGCTTCCACTTTCTGTCATTTCTTTCGACTTGCCTTGAGAAAGTATTCATGACTAGCCAATTTGTTTTTCAAATTATAAGAGAAAATTTATTTAGAAAGTTACAAAGGCACTGCCCTGCAAACCCAAAAGTCGCTGGTTCAATTCCCCAGCCAGGGCACATAACCAGGTTGCAAGCCAGGTCTCCAGCCAGGTCTATCTATAGCTGGAGGCAGGTGAAAGGCAACCATAAGTTGATCTCTCTCTCCCTCTCTGCCTTTCTTCCTTCCTCTCTCAACCTGAAAATAATAAATAAAATTTTAAGAAGTAAAAAAGAAAGAAAGAAAGTTACAGAGGTAGTAGAGGTACCTACTGGATGGTATAGGATCAGGAAATAAGTTACCTAAGCAAAAAGAAGATCCTTGGAGTTCCTTCTTTCTTTCTGCTATGTAGTATTCCATTGTGTAAATGTACCACAGTTTTTTGATCCATTCATCCAATAGCATGGTTGGAACTGAAGAGTATTATGCTTAGTGAAATAAGCCATTTGGCAAAAGACAAATATGATCCCACCTAATACAGGAAACCAATGAATAAACAAACAGACAAGCAGAAAGAAATCAGAGAAAATCAGGGGAGGAGAGAAAAATGACTGTGACCAGAGGGGAGGGGAGAAGAGGATAGAAGAGAGGAGGGGAGAGAAGGTGTAGTGTTTAGATAAGGAGCTAAGGTGAAAAATCCAAGGACATGAACAAGGAGGTGGGGATTGACTGTGGGAGAGGGGAGGAAGAAAGGGAGGGGAGAGTAGTGGTAGGAAAAATGAGACAATTGTAACACAATAAATCAAAAAAAATTTTAAAGAAAAGAAGGCCCAGACAACAGGTGGGATTGACTTTGGGGGGAATGGGTGGGTGGAGAGGGGAACAGAGGGGAGCAAAAAGGGGATGGATGTAATACAACAACAATAAAATTTAAAAATAAATAAATCAATAAATAATAAAATTTAAAAAAAAAAAAAGAAAGAAAGAAAAGAAGGCCTTTAGGAGCTTAGGAAAGGCAAAGGTAATGCACCTGGGGGGAAAAGAGGGAAAGGTAAAGCCGCACAAGAGTTCCCCAGAGGGAGGGCACACCTAACCAAGTTTTATGTGTTATTTTGAGTTTATTAAAATTTAGAAACAAAGTGTATTTCTTTCAGTTTCAGACTCAGAACATATTAGAAATGAGGCATCATCTGATATTTATTTATTTATTTATGCTTTTTAAAATTTAATTTATTGGGGTGATATTGGTTAATAAAAGTATACAGGTTTCAGGAGTACAATTCTATAATACATCATTTGTACACTGTATTGTGTGTTTACCGCCCCTAGTCTAGTCTCCCTCCAGCACCATTTATCTCCCCTTTGCCCTCTCCTACATTTCACTGATAATCACCTTTTTTATTTTGCTTAATCTCTTCACTTTTTCTTTAATCCTACCTGCTGATAATCTCTTCACTTTTATCACCTAGCCCCTCTACTTCCTCCTCTCTGACAGCTGCCAGTCTGTTCTCTGTATTTGTGTGTCTTTTTTTTATCTTCTTTGTTAATTTATTTTATTCATTAAATTCCAAGTATAAGTGAAATCACATATTTGTCTTTCTCTGCCTGGCTTATTTGATTTAGCATAATGTTCTCCAGGTCCATGTATGCTATTGCAAAGACTAAGATTTCCTTCTTTTAGCCCTCACTATTGGCTCAGTGGAAAGGCACCAGCCTGTGAACCCGAAGGTTACTAGTTCGATTCCCAGTCAGGCACACAACCAGGTTGCAAGCCAGGTCTCCAGGCCAGTCTATGCTAGAGGCAGGTGAAAGGCAAACATACATTGATGTTTCTCTCCCTTTCTTCCTTCCTTCTTGCCCCTTTCTCTAAAAAATAATGAATAAAAAAAAATCTTAAAAAAAAAAGATTTCCTTCTTTTTTACAGACGAGGAGTATTCTATTCTGTAAATGTACCACAGCCTTTGTATCACTCATCTACTGATTGACACTCGGGCTGCTTGCATATCATGGCTATTGTGAATGACACTGTAATGAACATAGGGACACATATGTTCTTTCAGATATATTTTCAGAAGTGGAATCACTGGGTCATAAGGCAGTCCCATTTTTAATTTTTTGAGGAAACTGCATACTGCTTTCCACAGTGGCTGCACCAATCTGCATTCTCACCAACAGTGCACAAGGAGAGTGTTTCACTTAAACAGTACAAATTCTTCCAGATGATATTGCATGTGACAGCATTAAAACAGGTCCTTTAGTGAGAAATAAAGACAGGTTTGTAAAAAGAAGACAATGGCTTATTAGTCCCAAAGGATCTACACTGAAAGCATTGGAACTCTGAAAAGACTTACATTATGGTTCAGGGAAATATGGTTTCAGCCATTGGGCCTTTTTTTAATGGCTTAAAAGAGGTTTGAAAAATAGTCCTAGATACTATGGAGAACATTCATCCAATTTATAATATTAAAACCTTACTGATTATCCCTGGCTGTGGCTGGTGGCACAGTGGATAAGGCACCAGCCAGCAAACCCAAAGGTCACTGGTTTGATTCCCCAGCCAGGGCACATAACCAGGTTGCAAGCCAGATCTCCATGCAGTTCTGTAGCTCGAGGCAGGTGAAAGGCAACCATACATTGATGTTTCTCTCCCTCTCTGACTCTCTCCCTGCCCTTCTCTGGAAATAATGAGTAAAATCTTAAAAAAAAAAAAAAAAAACTTACTGATTAAACGAGGGTTGATAAAATACAATGATTAAAATTTTAATGAACTTATTTTAATGATGTCACATACAACATCATCCTGAAGAATTCATACTATTTAAATGAAACACTCCTTGTTAATAGTTTTATTCTGTCTCTGGCCCTAATGATGACACATGGATCAAAAGTCTTTGCTGTCCTCAATCAGGTCCTGAGTTGCATTAACGTGCTCAGTTCCCCAGCTTCCACTTCTGGTTATGAAATCCTCTCTTCCAAGCCTCTATGGTTGCCCATTCAGTTTGAAGGATGCCATCTTCCCCAAATATATAATTTCATGTATCTTTTAAAAGAACCTAGAAATGCTTGGTGCAGTGCCTTTTCTAAAACACATCTTCACTGTATAATACTGTCACCTAGTGGTAGATCTCAAGTACAGTAATTCAAAATCATAAGTAACAGGATCTTCACTACTGGCCATGATGGAGTAACAGTGACCCCCCCCCCCCCAAAAAAAAAAAAGAAAGAAAGAAAGAAAGAAAGAAAGACAAAATAACCACACAGTGGTATGCGAGACCATGGAAAATAGGCAATAAAGGACAGTGGTTCTGTAAAACATGAAACAAACAAGATCACAGTTGTCCCCAGATTTCTACCTTCAAAGAGATCCCAGGCTACAGTGCAAGAAAAGAAACCTGGGGAAGCCTAGTGGACTCATTATTGATCCTGTGTCAATATTTGTTCATCAGTTTCTTATTGTTGTTCTATTATAGTTGTCCCAATTTCCCCCCATTGTTCAACATTTTTAGCAAATGTGCCATGCTAGTAATGCAAATGTCAGTTATAGAGGAAACTGTGTTATCAATGGCGTGTTTATGAAAACTCTTTGTACTTTGTGCTCAATTTTTCTGTAAATATAAAACTTACCTGCATAGTATGCGCAGGCAAGTCATGCTGAGCAGTAGGAGTGCACTTGGGCCAGCTGGGGGCAGTCTGCAGGTGAGGTGTTCCTAGCAGCTCCTGGTCAGGCCTGTAGATGGAGTCTGGGGTGTAGTTATAGGATCCGTTTCTGTTTAATGCCCCTTGAGAGTCCCATCTGACTCTCTCCCAGACTCTTCCCACCTCCCAGTCACTTGGCCTATGATTCAGTCCTCTGGATAGGGCAAGAAAGAAATGAGCCACTTTGGCAAAATCTCGCACAGCTGGGGAAGCAGGTGCTCACTCACACACCCTACATTTTCCCCATGGAAGAAATCATAGGCCTAAAAAGATATCTCTTGGCCCTAAACCATGCTGCCTTGGGGAAGAAGTGAGGTGGGTACAGTCAAGCTACTCTTATCCACTCCAGTACATCCAAACCTATGTTTTTCTCTTTTGTTCCAATAATGTGCTGTAACTTCTGCTCAGGAAGTTTGGATTTTCACACAGGCTCTTTCATCAGTGTTTTGAGAGGCTCCTAGGGCCGGTTCACAGGCCACTGCGGGGTCCACAACCAGGACCACAGTTTGGTAAGACTTCCCCAAAGTCCTTTAGTATATGGTGCTGGATCCTGCAGCTCCCACAAAGGCACTTTTGCCCATGGATGTTGCCAAATTTTTATTGTTGGGGAGGACAAAAACAAGGGACATCTTACACAGACTTGATGCGGACATTCTAGAGACATTTTTAATAGGAAAGGTGGGGAAGGATGCTACTGGCATCTAGTAGATAGAGAACAGGATGCTGCTAAATATCCTACATGGTCTAGGACAGCTCCCACAGAGAGTGATATTATACAAAATGTCAACAGAGCCAAGGCTGAGAAATGCTGATGAATAATATCCAACCTGTTTTGAAAAGGAAGAACAAAGTTGGATAACTTCTGATTTCAAGGTTTACTATAGTCATGGTGACCAAAACAGTACAATTGGTACAAAGATAGGTAAGCAGATCAACAGATCAAAATGCAGAAATAGATTCATACATATAAATTGTTTTTCCATCAAGAACATTTGATGGGAAAAAAGATAATCTTTCAACAAATGGTACTGAAATAGTAAAATAGATGCATACAACATCTACAAAATTTAACTCAAGTTATATCATAGTCCTGGCTGGTGGCACAGTGGATTAGGTGCCGGCCTGCAAATCCAAAAATCGCTGGTTTGATTCCCAACCAGGACACATAACTAGGTTGCAAGCCAGGTCTCCAGCCAGGTCCGTAGCTGGAGGCAGGTGAAAGGCAACCATAAATTGATATCTCTCTCCCTCTGTGCCTCTCTCCCTTCTCCTCTCTCTAAAATAATAATAAATTAAAATATTTTTTTTGAAAGTATTATCGTAGACCAATTTTAGGAGCTAAATTTATAGAAGGTATAGGCTAGGACAGCCAAAGTCAAGTAGCTGCTACTATAACATCCTTCAAAATCCAGCAGGAAAATCAGTAAACAAGAGGGAATACATTTACATACAGAATAAAAGATTATTACAAAAGTTCAAGAAAAAAACCAGATCAAGTTTCTGGATAAACATTGTGGATATGAAAAGTCAGACTTCTTCTCCTGGAGAAGACACAAGGATGGTGGGAGGTTAGAACTGGATGTAACAAATTCTCCAGGAAACAGACCACGGGCAAAGGGGAGTTTTAAAGACAATGACTGATGTGGCTGAGTTCAATGCTTATTTTAAATTTCTTGAAGAAAAAAAGAAACCACTTCCATACTAAGTGACAGGAGGAATATGAAGCATCTCCAAACTGGGGAAGTTTCACTGCAGTCAGATAAAGACACAGAACGAGAGGTGCCACAGCTCCAGTGGAAACTTAGGTCCTCCTTGAACTTTATTAGGAAAAAAAAAATTTCACCAGATACCTGATTTAGAAAGAAGGGCACAGGAGAATCCTTCAAAACCAGACATGAATACCAGCCAGTAATGCAGTTAGATACCCACAAAATATAACAGAAGCCAAAATTCTTTCTGGAAAATGTGAAAGACAGAAGCAGGAGACAAGTGTCACCCGCTAACCCAGCAGTCCTGGGCTTGGTCTGATAATATTGCCAGGGGTTCCAATATCACAGGAAAAACTGTTAGCCAGGGAGGAGAAAATTCCTTGGAATGCTATATATTGTTTCCACTATCTGGGAAGAAAAACCTTTGAGACTGTTTACATCCCAAAGCAGGAAAGGCATCCCAGGGCCCTAAAGACTGGAAAGGGCCCATAGTGCCTAAAGGAAGAAGCCCATTAACACCTTTAGGTATCCCTGCCCCCAAATCCTGGAAAGCCAGCACCACCCTTTCAGTAAGTAACATCCTCTCTGTCCTCTCTCGCATGCCACCAACTATATAAGCACTCAGAGCAGAGGACCTGGCCGTTTTTTCCTTTTGTGCCCTTGGCTCCGGAACCCCTGTACCTCTGGTCCCACGCTACCAGTTTCACCCCACACTAGGGCAGGCTTGCCATCCCAGCCTTTGGCCACCCTTGTTTTACTCTCCCATCCATTAACAAATTTTGTGTGCACACTAATAGGCTCACTGATCTGTTATTCTTTACTGCATTGACAAGAAGAACCAGAGTTTCTCCGATAACAATACTGCGGTGAAAAAATATTAGGAAGAATGTAAGGTTTTGAAAAATATATTTATGTTCCTGATGTTATCAATAGGACCTGGCAGAGGCCGAGAACCACCAGGGCAGCCCCTGGGTGTATAGATTGCCCAGGAAGAGCAGCCTCAGGATCCAGGGCTCCTCCAAGGATCAGGACTCCAGAGAAAAGTTCCTCGCCAGCAGGCCAGCTCCATCCTGACACAGCAGAGCTCTCTCAAGATTGAGAGTGTGTCCTGGTGTAGGCAGCAGCTGGGACTGTCCTTTGATTCAACAAACCACGGGATCGCAATTCCAAGGGCCCATGCTTTGGTCCTCCACCTTGCCTTGTCAAATGTCAGATGTTTGAGAGACTTAAGGGACAATTCCAGACAAGAAGACACTCTGGTCTCCCACCACTCTAAAAATGCAGGAAGAAGTTAGCTAAGAATTTGAGACATAAAAAACACTCAATATCAGAGAATTTTATAGTTTATTTGAGCCAAACTGACAATTGCTGGGAAGCAAGATTTCAGATGCTCCAGAGAGTGATAATTCTGCAGTTTCTTTTATGTATTTGGAATTCAGGGGAGATAAGGAAGAGTCTAGAAGGAGGGAGAAAGCAAGGTGGAGCTGGGGTTACATGATAGTCAACAAGATTACCTGCTTGCTTCAGGGTGGTCACACTGAGAGGGAGGGTGTGAAAGGGGACATTTTAAGGGTGTATTGGCCTGGACGCACAGGAACAATGGGCAGGGCTTACATAAGGCAAAGACAAACATTTTACTAAAGAAGTTATATGCCTAGGGCGTGGCTACCCACCCTGACTCCCCAGTCAGGGTGATCATATCACCCTGTAAGGTTACTTTCCGAAGAACTCCCTGTTGGTCTAGAGAACACCTTCCATGGAGGGGCTTACCTGGCTCCAAACTTCCTCCCCATCTCCATCAACCACAAGATATTGATGGGGGACTCAAATGTTGGAAAATTTTAGTTTCAAGTAACAGCTAATAAGGTTAGTAATTAATTTATGTAAAAGCTATTGCTTCAGGAGCTAAAGGCATGCCCCACCTTAGGCAACCTGGGGAGCTAACCTCCGCCCAGGGCACAAATGAAAGAATGCTGCAGCTTTTATCTCGTTAACTTTTCCCCTGATTTCCAAACCTCTTACCTACACCTTTCTTTTTCCATAAAAAGGGTCCACCCTGGCTGGTAGCACAGTGGTTAAGGCGCCGGCCTGCGAACCCAAAAGTCGCAGATTTGATTCCCCAGCCAGGGCACATAACAAGGTTGCAAACCAGGTCTCCTGTCAGGTCTGTGGCTGGAGGCAGGTGAAAAGCAACCTTACATTGATGTCTCTCTCCCTCTCTGCGTCTCTCCCTTCCCCTCTTTCTAAAAATAATTAAATAAAATCTTTAAAAAAAAAAGGGGGGGCCCACTTATAATGAAATTTATAAATTGTGTTATGAAATCTGTTAGGGTGCAAATCTGCTGTCTTCTCAGATTGCAGACCATCTGAATAAAGCGCCCATAAAGATCCAATCCCAGTCTCTGCTTATTGTGTCTGGTAGATGAAAGGCAGCATGAACACTGGCATTTCTGGTTTCAATATGTTTTTATACCAAAAACTGTCCACACAGCTTAAAAACAAAAGTGAGTCACCTCTGAGTTGAGCCCATCTTTCATTGAGCCTATAACTATAGAATCAGGACCACAGCAACATGCTCTTTATCTCTCGACTAAAATAATTTCTCTATTTTATTTTCATTGCTAGTAAGTGATTATGCAATGTCTAAGATGAAAACCACATGGGATTATGCTTCCTATACAATGCCCTATATTTGTAGGTTATTTTCATGTGGGACCAAATTAACGGCTTCCATTTTATTCTATTTGTAAGTAGAGTAATTACAGGTTTTTGTTTGTCTAACAAGTGTCCTAATACATCCAGGAAACCAGCAAATATTTTATTTTAACTTTCTTCTAAAATAATTTTTCTATTGGTTTTATTACCATTATATAAAGTGATTAGACATACCTCAAAAGGAGGCCAATAGATTACAATGGTTAGGATTGTGGATTATTTTGTTCCTGCCTTGAGTATGAATCAGATTTAACTCTGAAGCCACAGCTGCCTCACCCCCTAAACTCCCTGAGGCAACCTAACATTGACTCTGAAAGGTGCACAGGGTGGGGGGTTGGGGAGGAACAGGACAGGCTGACTGGATTCACAGGTCAGATTCAGCCACTCTTCACTCAGGGCCTGCCCCAGATAAAATTCCTAGAAACATGTAGTCTTCCAAAACCAAATCAAGAAGAAATAGAAAATCTGAACAGACCAATCACAACTAATGAAATCAAAGCAATAAAAAAAAAAAAAAAAAAAAACCTCCCAACAAATAAAATTCCTGGACCTGGACCAGTGGCTTCACAGATGAAGTTTAACAAACATTCAAAGAAGAACTAGTGGGGAGGGGGACAGAGGGGAGCAAAAAAGGGATGGATGTAATACAACAACAATAAAATTAAAAAAAAAAAAAATACTAAAAAAAAAAGAAGAAGAAGAACTAATACATACCCTCAAGCTATTCCAAAAAAGTCAAGTGAAAACTCCCAACTTTTACGAGGTCAGCATTATCCTAATTCCAAATCCAAATAAAGACAGTACAAAGAAAGAAAGCTATAGACCAATATCCCTGATGACCATAGATGCAAAGATCCTTACTAAAATATTAGCAAACTGAACTCAGGTATACATTAGAACGATCTGCTTTGGCTGGCGTAGCTCAGTGGATTAAGCACTGACCTGTGAACTGAAAGATCTCTGGTTCAATTCCCAATTGGGACACCTGCCAAGGTTGTAGGTCAGGTCCCCAGTTGAAGGGCATGTGAGAAGCAACCAATTAACATATCTCTCACACATTTTTGTTTCTTTTCCTCTTTTTCCCTCTCCCTTCCCCTCTCTCTAAGAATAAATAAAATATTTTTTAATGTTTTTTTGAAAACATATATCTTAGGTCCTGGCTAGTGGCTCAGTGGATTGGCACCAACCTGAGAACCCATGTCACTGGTTCCATTCGCAGTCAGGGCACATAACCAGGTTGCAAGCCAGGTCTCCAGCCAAGTCCATAGCTGGAGGCAGGTGAAAGGCAACCATACATTGACGTTTCCCTCTCTGCCTCCCTCCCTTCCCCTCTCTCTAAAAAAAATAAAATATTTTTTAAATTATACATCTTAAAAAATAATAATAATAAAATAAAAATAAAAAATTATACACCTTGAGTGGGATTTATTTCTGGGATGCAAGGTTGGTACAATATCTGCAAATCAACATGATACATCACATAAATAAAATAAAAAGGAAAAAAACACATGATCATATCAATACATGCAGAAAAAGCACTTGACAAAGTCTAGCACCAGTTTATGGCTAAAAAAAAAGAACTCTCAGAAAAATGGGATTAGAGGGAACACACTTCAACACTTCAACATAATAAAGGCAATAAATGACAAGCCCACAGCCAACATCATATTCAATGGGCAAAAACTAAGAACACTTCCCTTAAGACCCAAAGCAGGATAGGGATGTCCACTGTTACCATTCTCATTCAAAATAGTACTGGAAGTCCTAGCCACAGCAATTAGGCAAGAAGAAGAAATAAAAGGCATCCAAATTGGAAAGGAAGAAGTAAAACTGACATTATTTGAAGGTGACATGATACAGTATATAGAGAACCCTAAAGGTTCCACCAAAAAAAAAGAAAAACTACTAACTGATAAATGAATTCAAAATGGAACTGCCTTATAACCTAGCAATTCCACTTCTGGGTATATATTTGAAGCACTAATTTGAAAGAATATATGCACTTCTGTTCATTGCAGCATTATTTACAATAGTCAAAATATGAAAGTAAACCAGTACCCATCAATAGATAAGTGGATTAAAAAATAGCCCTGGTAAATATATACAATGATATATTACTCAGCTATAAAAAAAGAACAAAATCTTACCATTTGCAACAACATGGATGGACCTACAGGGTATTATGCCAAGTGAAATAAGTCAGTCAGGGAAATACAAATACCACATGACTTCTTTCATATATGAATCTAAAAAACAAAATGAGTGAACAAACATAATTGATACAGGCTCATAGACACAGACAAGAGGCTGATGGTTGCCAGAAGGAAGAGGGGTTGGAAGACTGGGTGAAAAGGTGAAGGGATTAAGAAGTACACATTGGTAGTTACAGAAGTCACAGGAATGTAAAGTACAGCATAGGGAATACAGTCAATAATATTGTAGTAACTATGTATAATGCCAGGTGGGTCCTGGAAATATCAGGCGAAACATTTTGTAAAGTATATAAATATCTAACCACTATGTTATGCACATGAAACTAATACAAAAGAATATTAAATGTAAACTGTAATTAAATATAAATTTTTTAAAATACTTTTCACCCTGGCTGGTGTGTCTCAGTGGATTGAGTGCCAGCCTGCAAACCAAAGGTCCCCAGTTCTATTCCCAGTCAGGGCACATGCCTGGGTTGCAGACCAGGTCCCCAGGTTGGGGGTGGAGGGGTGAGAGTCAACCACAACACTGATGTTTCTCTCCCTCTCTCCCTCCCTTCCCCTCTCTCTAAAAATACTTTTTAAAAAAGGAAAAAAAAAAACTTTGCAATAACAAAAAAATACAAACTTCATCTTAACTGGACAAGGTGCCCCAGGTAGTCCTCTACTGAGTTCACAGGTCAATCCCAGCACCGTCCCATGGCAAGACTATGACTGTAGCAAAGTTTTTTGTTTTGTTTTGTTTTGTTTCAGAATCCTGATCACTTTCTTTGTTCTCTATCCTTCACCTTCTATCCCCATCACAATTTCTATCCCCTTGGACTTAGGGTTGGAAAGGACCTCAGGAGCCAAGTTGTCAACTCTTGCCCCTCACAAGTTACTACCCCCGTCCCCTCAGCCACTGCCTGTCGCACCCAGTGACAGAACTGACATGTGGACAGTTGAGAACTCTGCCTTCCATTAGGGAGGGGCTTCCTAACGTTTCATCAATGAGTCAAGGCCAATTCTTCTCTCAGAGCCTTGCACTCCATATTTCCTCTGGCATGCCTTTCCCAGACAGCTGCTGTCTCCTTCATGCAGATACCAACTCTGCTCCTGTCTTCTTTAGGTGCCTTTTAGGACCCCTGCAGGCTAGTAACTAAGCTTACTATTCCTTTGCCTATTTATGGCCTCATAACACTCATCCTCCCTGAAATAATTTTATTTCCATGTTTATTCTCCATGTATTATCTGCATTTCCCTCTGAATTGTAAGGGTTGCTAAGACAGGTATTATTCCCACTGAGCCCTCTCTCCTATCTAGTACATGACAGGCACTCAACTGAGCAAGAAATGAACAAATCAATCCAATGGGGAGACCTAAGACCTCGGAGCTATTTCAACATCAGAGTGAGGCACTTCAGGGCCTCCTAGTACAATATCCCCAACAACTATGGACCTCCTTGGTGCCTTATCTGGGATATTATTCCCTGCTCCCCACACATTTTCTGAGGAATCCCAGCTTTGTTTTATAGACTTCTACCATTGTGCATGGGTAATGGGCCAGCTCCTTTGAGGTCAACTTGTGATGGTGTGTCCTATAGCTCCACATTAATGTAGGGAGTGGAGATGGTTGGGAACCCCAAGGTTAAGAAAATGAGAAAGAGATGCTGAGGGAAAAGACATGGCAGGGTGACCACTAGACTCTGAAACCACAGTTGAGCAGCAAAGAAAATGCTTGGGTGCTTTTGTGTTAAAGGAAAAGCCACTGGACCTCAGAGAATCCAGACCATTTCACTGACTTGGACAGTCCCCAGCAAGGAGGCAGAAAAGTGCAAGCACTTATCAGGTCTTCCTGGGGGTAACGACAATGTGGACACACAATTCACAAAGCATAGCGTGCCATATTGCCCTCCCATCATGTTTTTGTTTATCTAATATAACCCTCCTATGGCTATCCCCAAACAAAGGGATTGCGTGCAGAGATGGGGAAACTCCAAATCAGATAAGCTGCAACTCATACAATATTTACAGTTGCTGACAGCTCAGCCTCTGAAGTCAGACTGCCAAGCAATTCGTCCCACCTCTGCACCGCCCCAGCTGCGTACTTTGGACATTCAACTCTTCATCCACTCGACTTCCGTAACTCTAGCGTGATGACAGGTACGCTGGTTACTGAAATGAGTTTATATAAAACTCTTGGCACATGGTAGAACCTATAAATATGCTACCTTTTTTACCACAAACTAAGTTAACGAGGTACCTGGCATTGAATCTGGAACCTCTGCCTGCAAATCCCATTTACTTCCCACTCTGAAGAGAAATTTTCTGTGTTTAAACTGGGTTTGCCTTGTAGACTGCCTCACGGTGTTGAGGGGATGAGGCTCATTCTGGGAGGAAATGGTAAGCACCCCTCACTCAGGAGGAATGAACACAGCAATTGTGAATAAACATAGGCTGAGGCCAGATGTGTGCAGGTTGGAAGCATGGAGGGGGCATTCCAGCCCACAGTGAGTGGGAGGGAAATGCTGAGGTCACTAACACATGTCCCTGTTAGACCCCAAGGTGATGCTTTTTGTACAAAAGACTTTGGGGCTTATTACTGAAATATGATTGAATATGTTAGGTAACATTAGAATAAAACATTTCGGGTTTCCTTGAAATAGTAACAGATAAGTCCTAGTGAGTGGTTCCTCCTGCCCTGCTCTCAACATTCACACTCACTAATTTGTCCCCATCCGGTATCACCAACATTTGAGTTTGAGCCTCTTTTTAAGTTCAGAGTATGGCAATGTTTCTGCCTCCTCACTCCTGGCTACTGGTGACCTGCAGAGCACAGACCACTCCATATGGAAAATTGATAGGACTGCAATTCTTGGTGCTCTGAAACAGTAAATTCAATGTGACTCTCCAAGTTAAGTGTTTCTACATTATTCTGCCAGTATGTGTAGGTAGTAAAATGACAATATTTTGTTCTTGTTAACAAGTCCCCTAAAATAATCAAAATCACAGCAAGAACTTTGGCTTCCTTTTTTATGGGCAAGCTCAGTCTTTATTTCAAGTCTGTTGCACACTCATACATTTTTACTAAAATGAATTACTAGAGAAATAAAATTTCAAAGTTAAAGACTTTCAAAATGCAAGCCACAATTTTATTAAAATATTCAATATTATTATTATTGATGTTAGGAAGGAAGAGAGAGGGAGAGAGACAGAGAGAGAAATATCAATCTGTTGTTCCACATAATTATACATTCTTTGGTTCTTTTATGTGTCCTGACCAGAGATCAAACCCACAACCTTGGTGTATGGGAATGATGCTCTAAGCAACTGAGCTACCCAGCCAGGGCTAAGAACTTTAGCTTCTTTAAATAAATTTGATTTCTTTGTCTTTGTCTTACTGCTATTTAAGTGATTGCGTATCTCAATTAGAAAATAGGATTATAGTGTTTATTATAGTGTTCTACAAATGTTCATTGTGCAAAATATAAATTATATTGGTAATTTTTTCTATAGTATCTGATTTTCATATAGCACAGAGAGAATATTTTTGTTATTACTATTTAATTCAGAAATAGGAATATATTTTTCTCTCTTTGATGTAATTTTGGATATTTTATCATTGTTTTCACTACTGTTGCTAAGTAATTGTATATTTGCTCAAATTTTGCTCTAACTGAAGCTCAATGAAATTATAATTTCTAAGATGGTGCTTCATAAATTGCTCTTACTTGAAAAAAATTTAGTGAGTGCCTTGTTTCTTTTTCTTCTATGTCTAGACTATGTAAACACCGAATTTTGGTGATGGGTGCTTATTAAGATTCCATAACTAGTAAGATTTTATCATGAGTGGTCTTACACCTAGAGGTTTGAAACACAAAATTTGCTTCTCTGTGCCAAGAGCTGGATTCTAGTTATAAGACTTATAGAGTCAACTAAGTTACTTCTGACTCAGCAAGTAGTCGGTGAAAACTTTTATAAGTCAGGCATTACTTTCTTCAGTATTCATCATGGATTTAGTGTAGAAGTGGTGCTGAGGAGACCTGATCACTTGGCCACCTTCATTCAGCCTTCAGTCTCAGAATCCAGCTCTGCACAAAGATGACCAATACAAAGCAGGAGTTCTCCAGAGGTAACTCACTTTTGCACATTTTCCCCCATGGCACCCACCACTTGCTGACCCACCATAACCCTGATTGACATCTCTCAGAGCCAGCCTTCCAGGATGCACATTTTAGTGATGAGGATGTAGGTAAAATGAAGTATTTGGATGCATAGGAAGGAATCTGAACTCAGATTTAATTTAACTCTGAAACTGCAAGATGCTTCACCCTCCTCAAGCTAAAATGCCATACCCAGAACTCTTCTGTCAGCCCAAGTCAAAATGATAATGGTGAGATATTTTCTAGGACCTCTGATTCCCTTCGCTGCTCTAATGACCCTCCCCTCTCCCTCTGCATCACATGTCTTGTCTTGAGAATGGAAAGGACTTCAGCCAAGTGTCAACCTTCCCCTGCTCCCAGGTTGCCACCTCTAGCTCAGTCATTGACTGGCCAGCCCAGTGACAGTTGGAGCTGACATCTACCAACAGTTTAGAATTCTGCCTTTCACCAGGACAGAGGAAGGGCACATGACCCAGGAGGCACAAGGACCCCACTAAACCTGCCACAGCATGACCTTAAGGACCCCTACCTTTCCTCTTACCATTGTGGGACTGTGGTGAGTCTTCAGGAAGGTTGTGGAAATAACAGCGGCCCTTCAATCCACAAAGCATTGTTGGTGTACAGGTCATAGCAAGTCACAGGCAAAGACAATAATCTATAGCAACTGGCCTAGAACAGGCCATCTTCCCAATGACTCTGAGGTCCTTCAAGGATGTGGCTGATCCAAATGAGATGGGGTCTGGAATAAATGTATTCTCTTGCTCAAGTTAATGAAATATAAACTATCTCCCAGTCTTGTGGGGATGGGCATAAAGGTTACAGTAGTGCAAGCCTCATGACCTTGGCCATGGGTAAATGAGACTACTATTGATTCTACATACAAAATTCCAATGTGTCTCTTACTCAGTTTATTCACTTCTGAGGACAATTTACATAGTTATTTGGTGGAAATAGTAACCCAGAGAAAGTAGTACCCTCATCCCATGGCCAAAGAGGCATTGTATTGTGACACTGCCAGTTCATATGGCTGTAGTTTTTCTTGATCATATTGATTTATAAGTGCTTTGGAGATTGGCAGATATGGGCTCAGTTAACCCAAGTATATGAGGTCTCCATCAGTTGATGTATTTTCATCCTAGATGGTGCTCCAGAAGCATCTCTGCCTGGAGGCTTCCTGATACAGCCTACACAGAGTATCCATGAAGGCTGGACATGATCCTCTGAATCCCTGATATGACCCAAAATGAGACCTGACCCCTGGACTTATCACTGAGTATTGTTTTACCTGAAGTGTCCCTCAGTATTTATGTCTAAGTAACCTGGTATTCAGCCCAAGCCCAACATGGGTCTAGGTAAATTACCTCCTAGCAAAGATCTGGGCACTGTGTCTACCAATCTCGTTTTATCCAATTTGCAATATGTCATTCTTTGTAACTTTAGTTTTTATTCCTCTTGATGTAGTAGGCATGAGTTTGTGAATTTCAAAATGATGTTGAATCCAACTTAGAAATATCTTAGACTTGGATTTGGGGGGAAAGGCCTATGGGAAATAAATATACATTCTTTAGAATAAGTTGAAAACTATTCAGCATGATTTCAAAGTTTGTTTTTAAAAACAAAAAAAAATTATGTTAAATTATGTTAAATAATAAAAAATTCTGTTTTGAGGAAGCTTCAAAACAAAACAAAACGGAATCTGAATTTCAACAGACCAGAACATTCTCTTTAATAACTCTGCATTTTCTCAATGGACTGGGGGCAGCATGAATAATTAAGAAAAACATATTTAGAAAAGAGGAGAGGTGCTAGAATTGAGGTCTGATTACTTGAATAGATGATTAATTTTATATTCCTTCCAACTGATAGAATATTTAGAGTACTTCAGGTTTCAGAAAGGCAAGTAGATTTTTTTTAGACAAAATGACAGAAGAACATTATCAAGATATATATGTGTTCTAGAGATAAATATAATGCATATATATTTTTCATACTCATATATATAATATGTTATATTTGAAGGAATATGGATAATGTGCTACACGAGATGATTTTTCAGCAGTAGACAATGAAGTGTGTGTTATGTAATAGGTGCAAGATTAGCGGTAAAATGAGATAGGACATGAAACTTGGTAGTCAAGCCCTGGCCACTGTGGCTCAGCTGGTGGGAACATTATCCTGTAAACAGGAAGATTACAGGTTTGATCACTGGTCAGCGCAGTGACTGTGTTGTGGGTTTGGTCCCCAACTGGAGCACACAGAAGAGGCAATCAATCCATGCTTCTCACATCGATATTTCTCTCCCTCTCTTTCACTCCCTTCTCCTCTCACTAAAATCAATAAGCATGTCCTTGCATGAGGGTTTAAAAAAAAAAATTGGTGGTCAAGAAAATCTTAATGGCTGAATACCAATATGAAAGTTCTAGCTACTTAGGTCAAGTTTTCTAGGTTTTAGCCTTAGTAACATTCACCCCAGAGTCTCCCATTATCTCCCAGATCATCAGCATTCCAGCTATGGAAGCTGAACCAATAATATTCATGGGGAAATGCTGCTGATGTGTTATGATCATATGCATATGAAACAGTTCTGAAAAGAATTCAAGATGAAAAGAAATATATTTCATATGTACCCTATTTCCATTGTATTTCACAATGCTTATATTCTTAGGAATCTCAGATTTTATTTTGAACTTCTTAACTTAAATATTAGTAATAAAGTATTAATTGATAGGAAAATCTACTTACATTTCTTCCTGTAGCACCCAGCAGTGAGAGGCTCCAGATTTTAGGACAGCACAATTCGGTGATAGCTTGATCAAATCTGAGAATCAAAAGTAAATCGCATGAAGGTTGTAGAAAACCAGAATGGTGTTAAAGCATCAAAAATATAATTATAGTTTTAATGATAGAATTATTAACAAAAAAGGTAAACATTTGAATGTTTACATGGTAACAATTGAATGGTTACAATTGAATGTTTTAATGGTAAAATTATAAATTCCAATTTAACATTATATCATCTGGGCTCATATTATTGATATTGGATTACAAAATAATTAATAATAAAGGGCAACCATACATTGATGTCTCTCTCCCTTGCTGCTTCTCTCCCTTCCCCTTTCTATAAAAACAATAAATAAGTCCTGGCTGGTAGCACAGTGGATAAGGTGCCGGCCTGCGAACCCAAAGGTCTCAGGTTCGATTCCCCAGTTAGGACACATAACCAGGTTGCAAGCCAGGTCTCCAGTCAGGTCTGTGGCTGGAGGCAGGTGAAAGGCAACCATACATTAATGTCTCTCTCCCTCTCTGCCTCTCTGCCTCTCTCCCTTCCCCTCTCTCTGGAAATAATTTTTAAAAATAAATAAATAAATAAATAAATATTTTAAAAATAAAATAAATAACATAATTCTACTTTATCAATATAATTATGTAGGAGTATTAAAATATTGATAAATAAAAATCTAATTTCAAATAAAAGTATTACCAATATAATGTTAGTAATTATAAAATACATTTTCAAAATCTTTTAGGGCAATACTTTCTAAGTTTATCATTAATACTTATATAGAATCATATGTAATGTATCTTAGCCAATAAAGTGATAGTCCTCATATTGATGCCATATTCTGTTTGACTGAAAAAAGAAAAGGTGAATATTTGAAAAATGAATGGATACTTTTAAGGTATGTTTTAATGTCCTTTCATTTTCAGATCATATTATTCATTTCATACTTCCAAAATTTTCAATATTTGTTAATATCCTCATTTGAAAAATGAATTTTTTTACAAAATTAAATGCATACTTAAAAATATTTCTTTCTGGTCAAAGATATTTTATGTAAATAGCCTAGTTTTAATCAACTAGACTATTTGAAGCTAAGATACATGGTCTGTCAGTATAATATGTTGACAAGCGTTAATACCAATGGCACTAAATTTCACAATAGTGTGCAACTCTAACACTTTCACTTTAAACAATTTTGCAATGTTTATTATTTTTGGAAAGTGTAACCTGTACATTTACCTATGCAGGTGGTGGAACATTTCATGGCCCTTTCCATTACACTACATTTTTATAAATTATTCTTTTTTTTATAACAGTTTTATTTAAGTATAGTGTATTTCCCATAAAATGTATCCTTTTAGGGTGTTCAATCCAGTGGTTTTTAGTATATGCAAAAAGTTGTGCAACCATTAACATTACTAATTTTTCATCATTTCTAAAGAGAAATCCCCAATCAATCAGCAGTTAGTCCCCATTGTACCTCTTCCCAATCTCTAGAAACCAGTAACCTACTTTCTGTCTCTATGGATTTGCCTATTCTGGGCACTTCATATGAATAGAATCAAACAATATGTGGCCTTTTGTGTCTGCCTTCTTTCACTCAACATTATGTTTTCAAGATTCATCTGTGTTACAGCATGTACTTAATTCATTTAAATATATTTAGATATCAGAATGATATTTCACTGTATAAATAAGCCACATTTTATTTAGCCATTCATCAGTTAGTTGAAGGAGGCCTCATAACACTAACATTTGGTAACGACCAGCATCTTTCCTGGTCATTTTTTCCCTTAAATAAAGAGCTTAAGGCTAAAAGCTGGGAAATAGAAAATGTACCCTTCTGGAGGAGAAATAAAATCCTCAGATCCCAAAAAAGAATGAGCAACACTTGTTTTTATGAAGATGCTCTGTAAACCCATGAGGACATTTATCTTTAAGAGAGTCAACTCACTGTACATAGGTGAGAATGAGTCAACAGTCAACTTGGCACCGAAGTTTATCAAAGGACTGTGCATACAACCTCCCCCAATACACACACACACACACACACATACACACACACACTCCTGTTGGATCCAGTGTGCAGGTTCATTTTATTCTGTTCAATCATGAAAGATTTAAATATTTATTTTTAGGGTAAGTGCCAAAATATTTTCCTATTTCCTGAATTAAAGTACTTTTTTCAGAGATGTGAATATTTTATGCAAAATGCCTTCCATGAAGGAAACTTCTATTTCCTATCAGTTTTACTACCTCTCTGGAATATTCTCAGATGTGCTACCTCCAGCACAGACACTGTGGCACACAAATGTGGGGTCACTGCTCAGTCTTTCCCACTCCCTCCCCTCTCCAGGTTGCCATCTGGCAGTGAGGGGGCGGGGGGGGGGTGAGGGGGGGGTGAGGAGGGGGGCTCGGCCCCTCCAAGCACTAAGCCCTGCAGCTGCCATTTAAGCATTTTCTAGGACTGAGATGATGTGACAGTGGGAGGGGGTGGCAATAGATGGAGAAGAGTTAGAGAGAAAGTGACATCTGTTCCTGATGGAGGGAGTGGGGAGGGTAAAGACAGCAGGAGAGAATGGAAAGGAGGTACAGCTCTCAGAGACATGGCCCAGGGCTCCCGGTTGCCTGAACACTGGCCCTTCCCTTTGCGGAAGATCCTGGATGCCACCAGACTTGGTTCCTCTCCACCCCATCAGATTCACCATGGCTCCAATATATTCTGACAATGGTTTTCTTTTTGTTCCTTCTATCTTTAATATAGACCATATTGAGAGCAAACACCACAATGGATCCAGCCTGGTAGCCTGAGTTGTATCTTGGTGTTCTTCACCAGAACATAAACATTTTTACAGACTCTCAACATTAGACAAGTCCACTCTGTGGCTGTGATGGATTAAGACACAAATAAGATAACTTTGTGATCCTATCTGAACATAGGCAAATTGGAACATTGTTTAAACGACAAAATACCAACCATCCTCTAGCCTAACTAGGTGGATGACTACTGCTTCTTTACAATTCTAGCCCTACTCATTTCCCTCCCTACAGATAAGATTTATTAAAATACCAATCATAGAATTATCCCTGTTTCATGACAGCACACAATCCAGAGAAAATATCAGTTTCTGTGCATTCACCACAAAATCACCAGGCCTAAGTGGAAATCCTATAATAAATAAGGTCCTTCTGCAAAGGTCACAATTGCCAAACTATGGAGGATTGAGGAAATCAGCAAGGAACTCAGGAGCGGGTAGGTAGTCCCTGGAAAGGGTCAGAAAAAAATCCCTTCAGCCACTGCAGATGGGTGGGGATATCCAGAGAATTCTGGCTGGAAGTTATCCACTGCCTCCATCTCTCCTCCTCTAGGGGCTTGTCACCCTCATCACAGGAACAGTGGTTGGTCTCCACTCCTCATCCATCTAAGGTTTGTTACAGGTGAGCTGGAGCAGTAGGTAAAGCTGCCCTTGCTCAGAAAGTCCTGACTACTGAACCATGTAGCTGCTGCCACCAGCCCCACCCCATATGACTGAGGGGAGTGCTGTTCAGCTTGGTGATGCTTCCCTGCCTGCACTGTGGAGCTGTAACAGGTGGTGGGTGGAAAATGGGCAGAACACTGAACAGGACAGCAGCCCCATTGTTTTCATTTTTTTGATAAACAAATAGAATCTGGATAAGTAAATACAGAAAACCCTTTGTTTTACCCCTTTGTATCCTTTCTTCCTAAGGTACAAATAAGTTTTTCTCCAGGATGAAGAAAAGAGACAGATACCTTCTCTTCCACATACAGGCAACGTTATTAGTATCCAAGACCAGAAAGATTCCCTCATTTTCTGCACATCATGTGACCACCTTCAAATGACTTTTAACATGATGGATCTTGTCCTACTAGTACCCCCGTAGGCTTTACACTTAACACAAGAACAGTCTCTCGGAAGTTTTCATTTCAAAAATGGACTTCATACCCACCTAAATTTTACAAAACTTACTATAGTTAGAAAGTAAGGAGAAGCCCTGGCTGGTGGCACAGTGGTTAAGGCGCCAGTCTGCAAACCCAAATGTGGCTGGTTCCATTCCCAGCCAGGGCACATAATCAGGTTGCAAGCCAAGTCTCCAGCCATGTGCATAGCTGGAGGCAGGTGAAAGGCAACCATACATTGATGTCTCTCTCCCTCTCTGCCTCTCTTTCTTCCCCACTCTCTAAAAATAATAAATAAATAAATAATTTTTTAAAGTAAGGAGGAAAATAAAAATTATAACAAATAGGTTTCAGAGAATGTTCAGATACTTGTTTAACCATAAAGACAACTCTGATCATACAGCTTAAAGATACAAAAAACAAATTTATATATCTATCACCTTAATATCAACTATATCATGGTGATAAATGAAATCCAAACACTAAAGGCGTACCTCAACCAAAGTCTACAGTCATGAACCACATGATGACATTTTGGTCAATGACAGACTGCATATAGATGGTGGTATACCATAAAGCCCAGATGTGGAGTAGGCTATACCATTTACATTTGTGTAAGTGCACTCCCTGATATTCACACAATCACAAAAGTACCTAAGGACACATTTTTCAGAATGTATCCCCCATTGTTAAGTAGTGCATGACTATTTCTCACACATCTTTTTGGGATTAATGGATTACTGGAATTTAGGTTAATGGGATTATTATCTAGGACAGAGAAGGTTCATGGTAGTAAGAAAACAATTGCCCCAAAGATGGAGGATTCTGCTAAGACGGTACACATGACCTTATTAAATCCACTCATAGTTCACTGGCTGAAAAAAATGACAAGGCAAAGACTCATATCAATAATTTGGAAAACATAATCCCCATGGAAGATGTCAGGCTTGTGTTGTGAGGGTAGGCATAAAATATTTGGCCCCTACAAAAGATATTGTTCATCTATTTATTTAGTCAAAAGGATTAGCTTCCATCCATAAAGTACACAAAATAATCTGACCCTTCTTCCACCAGGTACAATATGATTTTCTAAGCAACTAGAAGATCCAGATAAAACTCTTCAAGTTTTCAAACACAAAAGCCCATATTGTGAGCCAGTTGGAACAAAGACCAGACCCTTGTAATAAATATCCTCTCATAATATGGAAAAAAATGAGGGACACTGCACCCACTGAAATATAGCAATAGCAAGCTTCAGCTGGGTACATGTTTTGAGGGATAGCTCCCCTTAACAAGAATGCTTTCCCCCCCTTAAGGTCAATTTCTGCCTCCTACATGAAGTACAGACCAAATCCTTACATAGTCTTTGCTTGGCCTCATGAGAGGCCATGAGAAGCTATAGCTTTCATGGGGTTTTACCACCTGAGTACCTATCATCCAAGAAGGTGGAATACACAAAATACTGTTTTTATCCACCCTCCAAAAAAAAGTTAGGTTTGTTTTAAAGCATGTGAATTTTCCAATAATAGCACACCCATATACTGACAAAGGATAATACATACAACTAAAGGCCTATTAACCCATCTGACTGCATTTACTTCCAGGTGTAATTAACCCATTTCCCCAGTTCATTATGCCTAATTTTTCTGTCTTCCATCTTAACTAAAATATCCTGAGCCTATCAGTCACCTTCTATCCCCCCCATGCAATTTACAGGACTGCTTTCTTAAATAATAGAGGAATGATTTGTTAGTAGAATTTTTAATGCAATTATATTGTTTTTAACCAAAGGTTTTAAGCCACAATGCAGATTTGAGTTTTGCTTTTCTTAACTACATGTGAAATTTTTGTTAGATGACTCTATCTCCAAGTCTTTATTTGAGTACAAAATCTACCTATACACCTTACCTTGTAATTCATGCATTATTTCTGTCCCCTTCCCTTCTCCCTATTAGGCAATACATCCTTTAAAAAAAAATAGTAATAGAATATGCCTTTATTAACACTCTCCTTTCTGAGCTCATTTCTTTCTAGATGTTCCCCGGCATTAGTGGCCAAAAGTATATGAGTCATGATAAAGACATTCTGTCATCCTTCGGTCAATTCACAGCTGACATACATTTACCAAAAGCTTGAGTGTCATAGTGTGAGTTGCCATCTTTCTAGAATTCAATAAAGTTTTCCACCACTTATGGTTTGTCCTCAAGACAAATCCATATATATACTGATTTCCTGTAATGTCACCATTTCAAAATAACAATTTGGTGATTGTATCAGGCAGAGTTCAACTGTTCAACCAAAGAAACAGAATCAGTATATAGTACATAGAGATTTATTGCAAGGAACTGAATTGTGTGACTGTGGAGACTGGCAAGGCAAGTCTGACATTCATAGTACAGGCTGAACTCTTGAGCATGAGCACCTACTAACAGGTAGAATTTCTTCTTCTCAGGGAAGCCTCCACTCTCCTTTTGGCCTTTCAGTTGATTAATTCAGGCCCATTCTGATTATTATCTAGGATAATCTCCCTTAGTTAAAGTCATATGATTATGTACTTTAATTACGCCTTCACAAGAGCATCTAGATTAGTGTTTGAATAACAAAGGTCTCTAGTCTAGCCATATGGACACATAACAGTGACCATTTCTGGGCACATCTTGTTAATCTGTAAACCATATACCTCTTCTGAAGCCATCATTTCTAAATAAAATAACAAAGGGATATTTCCGCCTAAAGGCATATAGCTATCCTATCTACAATGGAACATGCTAATCCTTTCCCTAAAAGAGGATGCAACACCCTTGGAAGAGATGCAACCTTCTCTTTTGATACTCCTTAAATATGCTAGTATCAAAAGATCTTATGTTAGATCATTAGGGGATAACGGAAGAAATCAAAAAATATTTTGTGTATATATTATACATGTAATATACACACATATTACATATATAGCATATGTGCATTATATATTTTATGTAATATGTATATGTATATTATGTATATGTACATGTAATATAATATGTATGTGTTCAGATTCATAACAGATTTGTCATAAATAGTATGTCCACATTTCTGCAAATGGTCACATGGTAGTAGCTGGTATTATTAACTATTTTTTTACACTACCAATTCATATTTGCTTTGACCTCAGCAACAACTTCACATGGTTTATGGTTCTTTGCCTTGTCAGGTGACCCAAATATTTATTTATATTTGTATATTTATAAATATGTACAAACACACATATGAATCTGTTTTAACAGAGCCATTTCAGTAACAACATCTATTTCATTTAATGTTCACACAGAGAAATAGAATCAGGAGTGCTCTGAATTCAAGTTGCACAGGAAATTAGAGGAATTATACTTGTGTGGGGGCATATAGACACAGACATACACATATGAAGACATTTATTATAGGAATTGGCTTATGCTCTTGATGGGACCTGGATGAGCAAGAATGAGATTTCTAAAGCAGGACCTTGGAAGGGTAGGCCGAAATTCTGGCAGGAAAGAAAGCTGAGGTGAAAAGGTTTGATTCCATTTCCTTGGGGAAGGCTGAAACTTTGCTCCTAAGACTTTCAATAACTGCATCATCCCTACCCAGATTATTGAGGATAATCTGCTTAAGTAAATCCAACTGATTCTATAATTCAATCAATTCACAAAATATCTTTACAGCAACACCTAAATTAGTGGATTTTCTTTTTTTCTTTTTTTTTATTAAGATTTTATTATTTTTCAGAGAGAGATGAAGGGGGAGAGGAAGAGAGGGAGAGAAATGTCAATGTATGGTTGCCTTTCACCTGTCCCCAGCTAAGGACCTGGCCGTAGACCTGGCTTGCAACCTGGTTATGTGCCCTGGCTGGGGAATCAAACCTGTGACCTTTGGGTTCACAGGCTGGTGCCTTATCCACTGTGCCACCAGCCAGGGCAATTTTCTTAATAACTGTGAAGTATGGACTAGCCAAGATGACACATAAGCCATACAATCAACAATGGAAAGAAATGTGTCAAAAAACAGGAAAAATACAAGGTGAAGACAGGATATCTATATAATACCATAAACAATAGTATTGTCAAGCCAAAAAAGTTTAAAACATTATAGAGAAAAAAATGGTCATATATATATATATATGTGTGTGTGTGTGTGTGGCAGGGGGCTTGTTTATATGGTGCATTGGTGTACAACCCAACAATTAGTGTTAAGAAAAACAGGTCTTTACTTACAAGATTCAACCTTTGGTGGGCCGGGAGCACTCCTGCTTTGGAGCCCTGTTCTCCCATGAGCCCAGCAGGTTGTAAACCAAAGCCAAGCCCAACAGCTCCCCGTTCTTTATCTGTCAGCTCTCCCCCCTCAGGATCTGGGGTACATTGTCATTGCCTCTTTATTAGTTCAGGAAAGCATACATTGTGTTGAACTGGATCCAGGTGAGATCCAGGACAGGCACATGTCCTAAGAGAGTATTCTCTCCATATGTCCTGAGTTCCAAGACTCCAAATAAAGTCCAGGTCTTCAAGGCAGAGTCCTCGTATTATTAGAGAAACCCAGTTTCTTCTCGCCAATGCAGTAAAGAATTACAAATCAGAGAGCTTATTAGCATGCATGCAAAATTTATTAATGGATGGAAGACCAAAAACAAGGGTGGCCAAAGACTTGGGGTGGCAAGCTTGCCCTAGTGTGACCAGAGGCTGGGGACCAGAGGGCCAAGGGCTCCAAGAGAGTGAGTCCTTTTTTCTGAGCACTTACATAGTTGGTGGGATGAGAGAGGAAGTTACTTATTGGAAGAATGGTGCTGCCTTTCCACAGCTGGGGGCTAAAGGTATCAATGGGCTTCTTCCTTTAGGTACTATGAGACTTTTCCTGCCTTTAGGGCCCTGGGATGCCTTTCCAGCTTTGGGATGTAAACAGTCTCAAAGGTTTTTCTTCCTAGATAGTGGAAACAATACATAGCATTTCAAGGATTTTTCTCCTCTCTGGCTAACAGTGTTTCCTGTGATATTGGAACATCTGGAAATATTATCAGACCAAGCCCAGGACTGCTGGGTTAGCAGGTGAGACTTGGCTTCCTCTGCTTCTAGCCCCCGGAAACACTTGGTGGCTTCAGAGTCAGCTAGAGTGGGCACAACCAAAGCAGCAGCCCCCTGCTTTCTTACCAGCCTGTGCCACAGAGCCAAATCCTGACTACAAACTTCATAGCTGTTGCTGCTTCCCTCGTGGCTGCTACAATATTCTCCTCCTCACATGACTGCTACCACATGCTCCTTCTACATGGCATCTACTTTCACACCTCATGGCAGATGGGAGGGCCCTTCATTCTTCAAACCACACGGCCTCTTCTACACGGGACCTCACAGTGGACGGTGGGGGTCTTCTACATCCTTTCAAACAGCAGGGCCTCTTCTACCTCCTGACTCCCCATAATTTTGAGCACCATATGTCATTGTTATGAAAAGTATCTTAAGCTTTATCATCTGCCCTTTTGACTGGGGGCAGCTCAGCTTCCTTGCAGGGAAGGCCAGGCTTTCACCTTGTCATTGTTATGAAAAGTATCTTAAATCCTATCATCTGCCCTTTTACCTAGGTAGCAGAGCTATTATCTAGCTATCAGCTTGATATGCAAAGTACCTTAAATACTGTATTATCTCCTTTCCCTATCCCCTAAACCCTGGGTTGTGGGAACTTTGGGGAGGGCCCGCTCCTCTGTTATATTCGTGTAAACTAAAGCCTGCAAATTCTAAGTCATATTTGGAAAGATATAATAGGTACAAAATTGCCTGATAGAATCTCTACTGTCTCTTAATCTGATTACTTCAGATTTCTTTCTAAATGTGTGAAATATTTAAAGGGGTAAATAAAAGTGTATTTAAGAAACTGGTGGGTCACATCTGACACTGATAAGCCCTGTGTCTTGGGGAACTGCTTAGTAGCCCACTGATCTCTGTTGAATCCAGGTACCTTTTCCCAAGATGATTTTGAACAGCACTGCAAGTGGTAAGTTGCCATCTACTTTTTGCTCTCCTTTAATAATACCATATGCTTTGTCTATTTTCTAGGCTTCATTAAGGTTAAAATCACAGTCACAATTTGAGAAGCCAGGGGGTGTTTTACAGTGATATGTTGCATCAGGGGATTGATGGGTGCTTTTAAGTTGAGGCTTGGAATTCAAATTTTAAGATGTTATATAACTGGACATAAAAAATAGCCATGAGGGGTTGGGGGGAGGGGGGAGGCAGAGGCAAAGAAGGGGAGCAGCTTAGACAAGAACCTAGTATAAAGGAACCATGGACATGGACAACAGGTGGGATTGATTTTGGGGGGAATGGGTGGGTGGGGAGGGGGATAGGGGGGAGCAAAAAGAGGATGGATGTAATACAACAACAATAAAATTAAAAAAAAAAAAAGCCAGATGGATGTAATACAATAACAATAAAATTAAAATTAAAAAAAAAGCCATGAGTCCCAAATATGGGTTGTCAAAATTTAAACCCATGACACTTTAAATGAAGAAAAATATATATGGAATACCTAATATATTTTTAAATATTTTTTTAATCCTCACCTAAGTATGTTTATGTGTGTATGTATGTATATATGTTCATTTTGAGAGAGGGAGAGAGAGAGAGGGATACATCAATGTGAGAACCATTGATCAAGCACCTCCTGAATATGCCCCAATCAGGGATCAAATCCTACCCTAGGCATGTGCCCTGACTGGGGATAGAACCTACAACTTCATGTGTGTGTGTGTGTACAGGAAGATGCTCCAACCAAGTGAGCCACCTGGCTACAGCTAGAATACCTAATATTTTATATTTAATTCTACTTACTAAAATGTATTTTTATCATAAAATACCATTTTTTTAATGTATTTTACTTATCCTCTTAATTTTTTCCATGTGTTGCTGTGTCATATATTTTCATTAGTTTTCCTAACTCCTACTGCTTGCTATTCCCTTTGCATGTAGTTTCATGGGTTTTGGGTAACTTCTTCCTTTGATAACTCAGACCACAAACTGTCACTTTTTACTATTGTGTATATAATATATATTACACATAATCTATATGTACCTAAACTATATGTCTCAAATTTAGCAAGACTTTAGCTGTATGACTAAAGTAAAAATACAGAATAATCAATTGACCTACAAGCTTTCAACCTGAAGTAAACATAGTGTTACAGACTGGGAGAAAGCCAAAATTCCCCACTCTGCCATTTGGGGATAGGGGTGGGGTGGGGCTCAATGGACTAGTCTTTGTCTTTTCCCGCCAAGAAAATAGGAGGGGCCTTCTCCAAAGGACAGTGATGAAAAGGCTTACAGTACTACACAACATTCTGTCAGTGGTCAGAACTGTTTACCCTACACATTATATCAAAGGGAATTTAAAATAGGGGGCAGCCATCAATCTCTCTATCTCCCCTGGATGGACATGCAGACAGGGACTTGCTCTCTCCCCTGGATGACCTGCAGACAGACACTCAGCCTGAGAAACAGGAAAGAACTCACCAGATTTGTGAGGAGGGGAAAAGTGGAGCAGGGAGACATGCAGCTTACAAACAGACAGGGAATTACACGTGGTATATGACTTAGGAAGTGTGCGAAAGACTTGTCCCTAATTAGGTATAGCAGCTGCTGGTAACTTTGAATTTATCACCGGAATGCTAAACTGTGAACTGTTGTTGTGTGTCTGAAAAATGGCACCACCATGTGCTTATCTATTTTAAAGCTAGCCTAACAGGGCATGACTGTATATTTTGGGTGTTTTTAAAGGGACTGGGATATCTTTCCTTTTCACCAAACATTGTTATTAAGAGTCAACCCTGGCAATGGGCAAATTGGACCCATGAAAACTGAGGACCCTTTGCCTGTTACAATAGGACATATGTTCACAGAGTTTTTGATCCATAAACACATCCTTCCTACTCCTCTTCCCATTTCTGTTCATCAGGCAAACTACAAAAAGCAACCTGGCAACAAAGGACTGTCTATAACCAGAGTCAAAAGGATATCCTTCAAAAATGGTTTGAACTAAACCCTTACCTTGATGGAGCTGCTAGGAAACATTTGGCCAAGGAAACTGGTATCCCGGAGCATAGCATTCAGGTAAGCATTAGGCTTCTATTTCATTAATTGCCAAGAGTCAAGGTAAAGAGAAATCTGGGTTCAGCACTGTCAGGGAATTCTCTGATGTCAGGTATGTTGCCCAGAGATTTTTTCCTGTTATATAACATTAAAAACAAAAAGGACAAGAACTCTTTGTATACCTTTTACCAGTGTGGGAAATATTGGTTGGGTATATTCACTGGTGGAGGAAGGAAACTATACTGACTCAGGCTCTCCCAATAGAAGATATTTAAATCAATTTTGGCAAATGGAGGAAATTAGATCACTATGATAAAAATATGGCATCATTAAGTATTGGAATATAGTATACTGCAGAATAATGATTAATATCTAATTATAAGGAAAATGTGGGGCAAGAACTCACGTAAACTCCCAATTTTCAGGCTAGTTCTTTCTTTTTTTAAATTAAAATCTTAATTGTGAGTCATAAATAGGAGTGTATGAAGTCCCATATTGTATTATTTTGAATAGAACTAGTGATGTAAAATTGAAACTAAGTTGGATTTCTTAAATCAGCAAGAAGACAGCTGTAAAGAAGACAATTATACCAGGTGTAACAGTATTTAAAGCAATGAAGACAAAATGTGCTTTTAGGGGAAAATAAGGAATTCAGATTGTTGTATTGAATATATTATATAGATTCCAATAAGCCATTGCTAGAAGGTCCTTAAGTCTGATGAGGTGATGGGAAAAAGAAATTTTTCTTTCTTCTTCATGCATTTGTTCTGGGTGTGGGAGACAGAATTTACTCAAATCTCATACTATGGGAATATGTGATAGTTAGCTGCATGAAAGATAGGGAGCCCATTCGAGCTGATATGGAAGATGGTAAGTACAGAAAACAACGTAAGGGTGAGGTTGGCTCTGCCATAGTGCTCACTAATTTATTCATTAGTTCCAGTTTCCACCTGTGCTTAAAACTTATCTAAAAATATTTTGATTAATGAATTTAGAGAACAGATATAAACTTTTAGCATAGCACCTGGCATATGAGTGGTTCCATGGATATTGGTTGTCATTAAGAATCTAACATCACAGATTTATCAAATTATGAAACAAAACATTCAGCAATAATTAAACTACATTGCAATTCTGACTCCAGTAATGAGGAAACAAGCAAAGAGTTCGTTTGTTTATGTTAGTGACAGTAGTTTCGCAGTGAGGTGTCCAGGGTCTCCAGGAGTCTCATCTATTGCTGGGGTAAAATAAAAGGAAATGTGGACAAGTGTTAGTCCAGCTCTTGACTGTAGCTAATTCTTAATACCTAGTTAAAAAATTCTTTACCAAGATTATGTTCATACAAATTGTGTATTTTGAAATGGTATTTCTTATGAAGAGATGATGAGGGCCAAGAAGACATTTAGACATTGAAGACCTGCTGTAAGGGAGACTGGGGGAGGGAATATTGATTCCTTTGAGAGAACTAATAGTCTCTTACATCAGGGAAATTGACTTGGGATACCATGAGGATGACCATCAAAGAAATGCTCATTTGAGCTGACAGCAGATAGTGAGCTGTCCTGAAATGTAGACTAGTAGTTATATTATTCCTAGGATAATACATGGCCTTTTTCTTATGGATATTATCCCAGCAACAATTGACCAAATCAGTTTTGTTTCATTGCACTGATACTTGCAATGACACAGACTGAGTTACATGACTTTCATGTCTTGTCCCACAGAGTTGGTTTAAAAACCAGAGAGCAAAACAGAGAAGATTGGGATTTGAATGGTCCTTCAGAAACAACCAAACCCAGGAACAGCACCAGTGTCAGCCTCCCACTCAAGGTAAGAACCCACAGATCCAAATGCATTTCTTCAGTAGGTCCAGTTGAGAGTATAAATGATTCCACATGGTCTGTCCAAATTCTCCACAAAAAGTCCTTATCATAGGACCTAGTTACCTACTAGGCACCTACTGTTGGAAATATAAGCATGGTCCCACAGGTGGCTGGGACAGGCAAGTTCTTAGCAAGCAAGGTTCTGGGCCTTTTGGCCCTGCTGCTCTCAGCAGGGTGTCGTCCCAGGGGGTGTTTGAGGAAGTAAGCATGCTCAGCTTTATCTTCTCAAGTTTGAGTTCCCAGTGCAAATGGGGAAACTGTCCTGGAAGCTACCTTTTGTTCCTGTGTTATTCTTTAGAATACTTACCAAAAGGAGCTGGGCAGGACCAGATACCCATGACAAGTTCTCAATCAAACATTCTAGTTCAAACCTTTGACAAGAACCGATTTCCTGCTATTACAACCTGGAAAGTAATGTCTCAGCAAACAGGTATTCAGGAATCAAGAATTCAAGTAAGTTCTGTCTGTGGTACTAAATATCTATGATATTGCCTCCCTGAAAGATTGCTCAAAAGGGGGTGACCTATCTTGAATTATTAGTCAATAAGGGGCAAAGGTAGGGGATGGTAAAGACCTGATATTGTAAGTCAGATTCCTACAAAAGGAAGACTTTTCACATCAAATTGTCAGTAGTGTGTCCATTTAAAATCACCAGCAGCAAAAATATGAGGAAATGTGAAATTTAATACCTATTTTGAGAACACTCCATCAGGTTTTCTACACTATGGCACTGCTGTCATGTTGGGTCAGAGAATTCCTTCTATAATGGGCTGTCCTGTGCCTAATAGAATATTTTTCAGCATTCCTGGCCTCTACCAACTAAATATCCTGCCCTCTTACACCCCCACCATTTGTAGCACCCCCCCCCAAAAAAAATCTATTGTCATGTCAAACATCTTCAGCTGAGTAACAAAATCATCCCCATTGAGTTCCTTCTACCTCAATTATGGGGATAGTGGTTTAATTAATATACATTAAGCTCATACTAGGAAGCACATTCATAGATTTATCAGCATAGAAACCCTCAAAGACTTACTAACCCTTGTTCAGATTTATACAGGTATATATAAGATACGTGTTCTTATGCATAGATCGGCAAAGAACAGAAAAATGTCACCCTAGTCAAGAGGACCTGTTTGTTAATCCACTATTGTAATTCAAAGGTGTATTCTAGAACATGTGCTTTTTTAGCCAGTTTCAATTTATCTATTATTGACTGTTATGACCTCAACTTGTTTGTATTTTTACATATATATATTCATATGTAATTACATATAACCATCCTGATATTAAGATCTATATTAATACTCCCTTTGTCTTACACGGTATGAGAAACACAGAGCCAAAATTGCTTGTCTTATGATGTCCGTGTCTCCCCGTTTCCTCTCATACATGTGGTTGCAGAACCGAGGATCTCTATACCCTGAGCAAAGCAGAAATAAGCCTGTAAATTCCTTGGTAGATGACCCAAACAGGACACCGGATCTGAGAGTTCACCAGCACCAAATCAACCTGTCCACTCTTCCAGACTGGTCCCATCATTTTTCTTCCTCCAGTTCTTCCAGCCAGGACCAAACATCTCTACCTGCTCTACTCCCGTCTCACGTGTCCTTTGTCCCTTGTGTGAGCCAAGGACCAGGTGTCATGATGGTACAGACCATGAAAGCTGTGCAGGGAGGGGAGGACTCTCCCTCTACACTGACACTTACAAACAACATGCTAACATCACTGACTCCAGGAGGGGACCTGCCCAATAGTCCCACTCCTTTCTGGCCCCAAAACCAAGACATAGGCCAGAACCACAAAGAACAGACTGCCACAGAAGTACTACAGTCAAAGAACTATTCTCAGCCTCATCCCGGGCACAAAGAATATCAATCATGGGACTTGGATCAGATGGACATATCTTACATTGTGCAATGGTGGGATGAGTGTTGTCAGGCTATGATTGCAAAATGGAACCCTCGAAAAGAGACACACTGAGCCACACATCACACAAGGTCAGCTGGAGAAGCATCTCAGCCCCTCGGCCAATTGCACCAACAATATGTAGAAACCTCAAAACTTTAGGTCAACTCCTACAGCCCCCAAATTTTCAGGAAAAAGTACAACCATTTTTTAATCCTGATCACAGAAAAAGGACCCTCCAAGATCCCAGTTGTGCCTCATTGAAGATTTTTCAGCTCTGCTCCACAAGATGCAAAGCTCATTTTCAGGAGAAGGAAAATGACATCATTCTCACGGAATCTAGTCCAGGCCTCTTTTCTTTGGAGGCAGGATCAGTGCAATTTAAATAGTGATAAATAATTAAGTTATCCTGTTTAAGACAAGACTAACGCAGCGGGGAGAAGAAACACTCGGAAACCCAAATAAATACTCTGTGTTTTGGGCAGTGGTTCTTTTCTGTACTCACTTCACCAAGAAAAGGATTGTTTCCAAGCACCACACCGCCTCTGGAAGCACCAAGGGCACAAGGCAATGGACACATCTGCTGAACCCATCTAAACAAAAGCATTTTATTGACAAACATGACCTCTCCTCTGTAATTACCAGGTCCTCCAGCATCTGGAAAAATCTACAAACTGTAACCAAAGCCAGGTGAGAGCAGGTCTACAAGGGACACATCAGCATTTCTTTCCCTCTGGCAAGATGGGAAGGCACACTTAAAATTACTTGTCATGCAGAAAATGAAGAGATGCTGTATTCCCTAATGATGTATTGAGCTTTTTCCTGAAGCTCTTGAGAGTTTGAATTAAAAAGTGAATGATTACATGAATTAGGATAGGTCCATAATGCTATTTTTCATGATTTTTTTTTCCTTTCACTACTTAAACATACCAAATTACAAGGAAAATATAGTAACATCATATAGTCACTGATATAGTCTAGTGCTAATATTTGACCTTTTTAGGTTTTTCATATATATTTACATATATGTATATATACGTACCCATAAAATTCACATTACATGCAATAGTTTAATCTAAAAACTGAGAAACCATTCTTACTTTTTTTAATTACATCTTATTGGTTATGCTATTACAGTTACCCCAATTTTTCCCCTTTTTTCCCCTTCACCCAGCACACCCCAATCACTCAGGCAATGCCTACAACTTTGTCCGAGTTCATTGGTTATGAATATAAGTTCTTTGGCTACTCTACTTCCTATACTGTACTTTATATCTCTATAACTATTCTGTAACTCTTTGTACTTAACTCTCTCACCTCTTCACACATTCCCCCAAACCCTCCTTCCCGTCTAGCAACCATCGAAATGCTCTCCATATCTATGATTGTCTGTTCTTTTGTTTGCTTAGTTTGTATTTTTATATTCAATTGTTGATAAATACATATTTATTGCTATTTTACTGTTCATAGTTTTGATTTTCTTTTTCTTCAATAATCCCTTTAACATGTCATAGAATAATGGTTTAGGGATGATAAACCCCTTTAGTTTTTCCTTGTCTGGGAAGCTCTTTATCAGCCCTTCAATTCGAAAAGATACGCAGCAAAGCTGGGTACAGCAGTCTTAGCTGTAGGTCCCTCCTTTTCATGACTGTACTTCTTGCCAGTCCCTTCTTTCCTGAAGAGCATCTTTTGAGAAATCAATTGACAGTCTTATGGAAACTCCCCTGTAGGTAACTAACTGCTTTTCTCTTGCTGCTTTTAAGCTACTCTCTTTATCTTTAACCTTTGGCTTTTTAATTATGTGTCTTGGAGTGGACCTCTTTGCATCCATCTTGTTTGGGACTCTGCTTCATGGACTTGCATTTCTATTTCCTTCACCAAACTAGCAAAGTTTTCCTTCATGATTTCTTCAAATAGGTTTTTAATTTCTTTTTCTTCTCCTTCTGGAACCCCTAAAATGCAAATGTTGGAATGCCTGAAGTTGTCCTAGAGGCTGCTTAAATTACCTTTTTTAAATTTTCTTTATTTTTTACTTCTTTATGTTCCAAATCATTTTTATTTTCAGCTTCATCCACTCTACTGTTGTTTCCCTGTAAATTGTTGTGTTTCAGTTAATTCTTCATTTCTGACTGGATCTTTTTAATGTTGTTAAGTCCTCACAAACTTCCTTGAGCAACCTTATAACCAATCTTTTTTTTTTTTTTTTTTGCGATTTTCACCTCTAACCAATCTTTTGAACTCTGTATTTTTTTTTTTTTTTAAATTTT
>PVIW01006491.1:0-86390 GCA_004026585.1 Noctilio leporinus
AGGCCCTGACTGGTGGCCCAGTGGATAAGCCGTCAGCCTGTGAACCCAAAGGTCACTGGTTTGATTCCCCATCCAGGGCACATATGCAGGTTGCAAGCCAGGTCTCCATCCAGGTCCATAGCTGGAGGCAGGTGAAAGGCAACCATACATTGATGTCTTTCTCCCTCTCTGCTTCTCTCCTTTCCCCTTTCTCTAAAAATAACAAATAAAGTCTTTTAAAAAAAGAATTGTAATATTTGTATCATTAAGCAGTTAAATGTAAATAGAAGAAACAATCAAATCAAAAAGGGTAGGTCGCCTTAACTGGTGTGGCTCTCAGTTGGTTGGGCATCATCTCACAAAGCAAAAGATCTCTGGATCCATTCCTGTTCAGGGCACATGCCCGGATTGTGGTTCAGTCACCTGATGGGGCACATGTGAGGATCAAGCCATCTATCTTTTCCTCTCATATCTATGTTTCACTCACTCTTCTCTCTAAAAACAAATAAAATATTAAAAAAAACAGGGTAGTGAATAGATAGCAGAACAAGAGCCATGAATGTGCTGTCTACAAGAAAGGGCCCACTTTAGATTAAAATACGCAAAGTGAATGTAAAAAGATTTTTTTTTAAGTTACTCACCTCCACCTTTGGGCCCCAGAACAGCTTATTCAGCACTGAATTCTATACTAGTGACACATCTAAGATGAATGGTGTACATGTAATAAGTATGAGGGTGACCATGTTAATAGCTGACCTATGTGGTAGAGGCGCCTTAACAGAGACAATATGAGCAATTTTTGGACACCTAGAAACTTTTGTCAGGTACTCTAGCAGTTCAGAGAAAGCCTGAAGGGTAACTCAGGCAAAGATGGGTTATTTTTTCATGTGAGCCATTTAATTGATGATTGTTTAGTTTCTCTTTTTAAAATTTGGAACTCCAGCCCTGGCTGGTGGCACAGTAGATAAAGGTACCGGCCTGTGAACCCAAGGTCACTGGTTCAATTCCCTAACCAGGACATGTAACCAGGTTGCAAGGCTAGGTCTCTAGCCATGGATATGGCTGGAGGCCAGTGAAAAGCAACCATACATTGATGTCTCTCTCCCTTCCCCTCTAAAAATAAGAAAATCTTTTTTTTAAAAAATGGGTACTCCAATAAAGAAAGGTGTCATTGTGGGGGCAAAAAAGATGTTTCATTCCATTGGAAATTTTAAAATCCTGTGCTAGGCACATTTATGTCAAACAAAAAAGTTAGCACTGGGGCTATAAAAAGAAAGAAGGTATTTATAATAACAAAAGGATCAATTTAAGAAAAGCGTATAACCCTTGTAGACATTAAGGCATCCTGAATATTGAAAGTGAATACTAGTGAATGGAAAAGGAGAGATTGACCTTTTTTTGGTTATTGAGTGGTAAGAATTTGTCAAATAAGGATAATAGACTCTTAAAAGTTCTGTGACTTATGATTTTTATCTTTTTATTAATATATTATGATATAATGTGATATGCCCTTCATTACACTGAGCTTTATGATGAAGTCTGATTTATTTCATTTCATCTCTGCTTTTTGTATTAGTGTTCTATCTAAAAGCCTAGCATATTCCAAGGTCATGAACATTTAACCATATGTTATTACCTAAGAAATCTTTATACCTACCTTTCACATTTAGCTTCCACATATTTAATAGCGTCCATGTCTTGGCTAAATTATGACCATTTTTATTTAAAACACCCGAACATGCAGTAGCCAGTGTGGTTCAGTGGATTGAGCGCTGGCCCTGACACCAGTCACATGCCTGGTTTTTGGGCCAGGTTTTGGGTTAGGGTTATGCAAGAGGCAACAGGTATCTTTTTCTCACACATTGGTGTTTCTCTTCTTCTCTCCCTTACTTCCCTCTCTTACTAAAAGAAAAAAATCTTTTTAAAAAGAAAGCACCTGCTGAATGAGAGTGCTTACATAGACACCAGGGCCCTTGTGAGTTGATGTTCAGTGACAACTTCTTACTGTTTAAAAAAATCAGGATCATAAAACATTTTCTTTTTTCAGATATTGTATGAATTTATTGGTGTGACCTTGGTTAATAAAATGATACAGGTTTAAGGGGTACATTTTATGTTACATCTGCATACTGTGTTTTGTGCACCTTACAAATTCAAGGGTCTTTCCATTACATTTCTTCTCTCTTTAACCTCGTCTATCTGCCCACACCCCTTTTCCCTCAGAAAATCATGTTTCTGTGTTTGAGGGTTGTTTTTTTGTTGTTCATTTTGTTTTTATCTTTGCCTAATTCCTTATGTACACTCAAAACCAAGTTGTGTAATTAAAGCTTGTGTTTTAAACTCTGAACTATCCATTGTGTTAAAAATTATTAATATTTTTGAGAGAAGGGCTCATATTTTTTCCCTTTTACTTCAAGTGTATTTATGAAATCAGAATGTGTCTTGCATCTGTTTTTTCCATAGAGTCTTGGGCATTTGTATATATCAATACATCATTATGAGCCCTGGCTGGTAGCACAGTGGATAAGGCGCCAGCCTGTGAACCCAAAGGTCGCAGGTTCGATTCCCAGCCAGGGCAACATAAGTAGGTTGCAAGCCAGGTCTCCAGTCAGGTCTGTGGCTGGAGGCAGGTGAAAAGCAACCATACATGGATGTCTCTCTCCCTCTCTGCCTCTCTCTCTTCCCCTCTTTCTAAAAATAATAAAATAATATCTTAAAAAAAATACATCATTATGTATCTATTTTCTTTAGTCCTCATTCTTTTTATTTATATATTTTTAAAGATTTTATTATTTTGAGAGAGAAAGGCAGGGAGGGAGGAAGAAAGGGAAAGAAGCATCAATGTGTGGTTGCCTTTCACCTGCCTACAGCTACGGACCTGGCTGGAGACCTGGCTTGCAACCTGGTTATGTGTCCTGGCTGGGGAGTCAAACCAGCAACTTTTGGGTTTGCAGGCCAGCACCAATCTAGTCCTAATTCTTGTAGAGCTGCAAGGACATCCAGATGTGTCTGCAAACAAATAGTACTGCCCAGCCTTGCAGAGTAGAGAGCCTGATCCACGTCTCTGATGCTGGCCTGAGCTGACACCCCTTTATAGGATAATCACCTCAAAGGAGCATATTCCTGAGTTCCATGTCACTGCCACATGCAGAATATGTAGTAAGGATGCTTATTTCCTGATGTGAACAATAAAAGCAGAGTAGCACTAGTCTTCAAATTATTGATAGCATCAGTGATACCATTAATAATTTTTAATGAGGAATAAGCAAGTTGATATCTATGGTCTTTGCTCTAAAGCTTCTGAAGATGGTTTTGGCAGGCGCTGGATCAACCATAGGAAATATACATGCTGTGGAAAAATCTAAAGGTAGTTCCAAAGAAGGGCATCTTTCTCTTTTCCTCAGAAATAATATCAGTTTTGAAACTTTTTAAATATTTTACCCTAATATTTTAGTGAGCTTTCAATATTTCAAATATACAATATACTCAAATAGAAACTTTGGAAGATAAATTGCTTTTGAGCAAAAATGAGAAATAATCCTTCCCCTGTCCATCTCCCCAAGACCCTAGGACCGAGCTCACTTCCTCTAAGCTCTGTTTCCTGCACACACAGACTATCTTACCATTTCTCTATAGACAAAATCTTCCACAAGGAAACGCTGCTTGGTAGATGTTGACTAGAAGATACCATGAGAAAAATGTGTAGAAAGGGAGGTAAATTTATTGAACATTTGATCATTTAGGTGACTTTGTGCAAAGCTTGTATTACAGAGAACTTACCTCTCTACTAAATGGTGCAAAATTAGTGATTCTGAATAATCCTTGATATTATATGTATTACAGGCTTAGTTATTTACAAATGACAGAACATTCAGAATAGGACACCAAAAAAAAAAAAAAAAGGAAATAATATTACCATTTTGAAATAATTAAGCTTTGTAGTTCCTGCCCCAAGAAACACATAATGCATATGAAATTAATTATACTTGGGTACAAATGATTGAAATATATTATGATGTGAAGAAATTTATCTCAAAGGCATTTAAAACTAATTGATTCCAAGGATGGTATAGAATACCATTGATTTTAATGTAATTTATAACAACTTTTAATACCTTATTTTCTTTCTGAAAACAATGCATATTGTCCTAATTAATTACATTTTCCGGTAATCCCATCTAACTTTCCAAGTTGTGTCTCTGTTAGAACCCTGTTGAGTCATGGCCTCCTTGGTGAACATGGACTAGAGAAGTAAATGCTGCTGAGTGTCTGTGGGATTATCTCCTCTACCCAGGAGGAGATGTGTATTTCACATTCTGGTTCTTAATGGTTACAGAGATAATTGCAGAAGTTGTTTAAGAAAACTGCTTCCATGAATTCTAATAGAAATGTTTCTGGATCCAGTAGACACCCCTCCTGCAGTTTCTCAAGAGATCCCAGTTCCTAAGGGGTTGCCTCACTGGCACCAGTAGGAAGTGTTTGCACTCTGTCAAAAATAGCTATAGCTTAAAAAAAAAAAATAGCTATAGCTTTTGACTGAAACCTTACAAAATGTATTAAGTAGCAACGTTCTTTCTTACACAAGTGGATCACATAAGTGTATGCTTTTATCTAAGTCCTGTTCAACATAGCAACTTGAATTTGGTTGGAAGCAATGCTTCTCCACAGGCAAAAAGCACACAGGAACATTTCTGTAAATAATTTTTCCTTGCCTTGGCCGGTGTTTGTTAATTTGTTGAACCTCATCCTAGAAAGTGAAAGGTGAACAGTTTGAATTCTGGTCACAGCACCTGCCTAAGTTGCAGACTCTGTCCCCAGCTAGTAGAAGATATTTGTCTCCCTTCCTTCTCCCCTCTTTCTTAAAAAATTTGGTTTCCAGTTACTGTTTACATTCAATATTATGTTGTAATAGTTTCAAGTGTATAGCCAGCATATTTAGACAATCACGTAGTTTACAAAATACTCCCACTGATGATTCCATTGCCAGGCATATGTCATTATTACAGTATTACTGGCTATATTCCTTATGATGTAATTTATACCCCTGTGACTGTTTTGTATTGCTATTTTGTACTTTCTAATGCCTTCAGCTTCATTCTGTCCCAAATCTTCTTTTATCTGTTGCCCCTTAGTCTGTTCTTTTTAAAAATCTATTTAGTTATAAATTCCAGATTGTAGAGAGCAGGACTGAATTAAGATGTCCTTGAGAAAAGCCACACTCAGATTGCAGAAGGCCGATGCAATCCCTCCAGAATGAGCAGAACAAAAGAAACATGCTTTTCTGAAGGGTAACACCACCCTCTCAGAATATGCACAGATTAACATAGACCACATGTGCCTATTGATGCACAAAATCGCATGTGTTAAGCAGAAGCTGGTAAAATATTGCATCATACAAGAGTATGTAAGTAGAAGACTTAAAATCATGGAAAACAAATCCCGAGAGCAAGTTACCATGAGATGTCATGCACTTTCTTACTTAGATGAAAGGCTTCCTTCGGTCTTGATTTCATCCCTGTGACTTTGTCTTCAAAACATTTCCTGCCAAGGTTACTCTGAGACCTGGACATGATCTGGACTGTTGGGACTGAGGCTTGTTATATCTCATTCTCTAGTATAATTTATCTGGTTGTTTCTAGGTATTATTACTATTGATTGTTTATTACTGATTGAGATTGAACCTGCACCAATAGAAGCCGACTAAATATCATAGTCACCGGTGTTGACTCAGTTATGCCTTGGTGCCAGGATTACCTGTAGGGCTGGTGGCCTTATAAAGGGGGTCCAAGGCTTTACGTCCCTAAGGCCAAGCCCAACAACCCAGGTGGGGTTCAGGGCTGAGTGACAGGAAAAAAGATACAGTAAAACATTCACTGGTGACCCAGAAGTGAAATCATAATGATATTTGTCTTTTCTGGTTAACTTATTTCACTTGGCATAACTTGTTTCACTTGGAAAATGATGGGACAACTTAAGAGTTGGAAAATTTTAGTTTTAAGTAATAGCTAATTAGCTTAGAAATTAATGCATTTAAGAAAGTATTGTCTCAAAAAAAAAAAAAAAAAAAAAAGAAGGTATTGTTTCAGATGGTGAACATGAACCACTTGGAGTCCAGAAGACCTTAAACCATTTGACCTGAGTGCTCCAGAGGACTGCAAGACACATCAAGATGGTGTCTGAGCCATCGTGCTCCAGGAAGAGGCATCATACTGCACAGGACATAAAGAACCTCCTATCCACAGAGGAATGGATGATCTTAGAGAGATTGCCAGACTGCAGCGTTTTTAAAGATTTTTTAATTCATTATTTTCAGAGTGAAGGGCAGGGAGGGTGCAAGAAAAGAAGAGAAACATCAATGTATGGTTGCCTTTCACCTGCGTCCAGCTATGGACCTGGCTGGAGACCTGGCTTGCAACCTGGTTATGTGCCCTGGCTGGGAATCGAACCAGTGACCCTTGAGTTTGCAGGCCAGCGCCAATCCACTGAGCCACACCAGCCAGGGTAAGCCTGCAGCCTTTATTTCAGTAATCATCTCCATTAACCCCAAAGTTTTTATCAACATTCCTCACCCCACCCCCAATTTCAAACCCTTTACCTACTTTTTCTCCTTATAAAAAAGGCTTAGAAATGAAATGCAAGAGGATCTTCATAAAATCGTTGGCCATGAAAACAAAGCGCCCATAAAGATTCAATACCCGTCTCTACTTTTTGGTGCTGGTGGTGACAAGCAGTATGAATGCCCACTTTTCCAGTTTCAATAGCAGCATTTTAAGCCTTGGAAAAGTATTAAAAACTTTGGAAGCAAAGCACAGGAAGTTCAGGCTTGTCCCCACGCAGGTCCACAGGCGACCGTTCATTTTCTAATTGTCCGTAAGGATGGCTGGTGTCTTGCCAGGCCCCGCCTGCAGTCCCTGGCCCTGTGTGCAGGGTCTGCTCCCCTGCCCTGAGCGCCATCCTGCGCCTGCCCTCACTGCACAGGTGCTGCGCAAAAGATCCTGACTCCAGCCTGTCTTTTGCAAGGAAGCACATGTGCTGTTCTTGCACATCAAGCCGCTCCCTGGGCAGGTCCGCAAGGTGGCCCTCATTCCCTTCCTCATTGTCACTGCGCTTGCTAGACGTCTTTCCAGGCCCCCTGCGCAGTGCCTAGAGCCTCAGCCAGTCCCCTCCCCAGGACACGCCCTTTCCCTCTCGCAGCACCATTTTGTACACATGGGGCAGGTAAGAAACCAGAGAGAAGGTCACATTGTGTGGCAAGTACCTTACCTAAAATTTTACCATTGGAGGGTCATCAAGATACTCATTTTGGAAAGAAATCTTAGAACTGTCAGTAAAACTGTGCGGGTAAATCCAAAACAACCACCAAGGACAGTCTGTAACCAAGAGGATCCAGGTGGGACGGAGAAGGAACCAGGCTCCGGAGTGTGTACCCCCACCCCTGCGGGCCGCCCACTGTCAAGGGTGCTGCCCCCGCCCCACCCCCACCCTCCTCGGGGATGAGTGAGGAGCATACGCAGTCCCTTACAGAAGAAGGGACCGGAGAAACGAAGGTCAGGAAGTTCTTCCTACTTTGGATTTTTCCGGTTGAAACTCCACTTTCCAAGTCCTCATTTCTGAGCCTGAAAAGGCTTGGCGGTCACTACAGACTTTGAGATCTTTGCTCCGAACCTCCTGCAGCGGTGAGTCCTGAGTCCTTGAGAGACTCACGTGTCGACGCCCTGCGTTCCTCGGCTCTCCCTACCCCGACCGCCACCCCCACCCTGACCCTCACCCTCGCCCCCCCCGCCCCTCCCCCCGTGCTGCGGGAGTGAATGGGTGACTGGGGAAAGGAGCTAGAGGAGGAAGATGGGAGAAATGCCCAGAGAGGCGAGGGGAGCCTGTGGGCAGACATTTGTGGCAGCAAAGGGCGCAGCAATTCAGACGGAAGAAGCGAATCTGAGGAGAAGAGGTAGGGAAGCGAGATCAGGGACAGAAAGAGGTTTTGGGAACACAGATCAGAGGGAGAAACAGCACTGAGAGTCAGCCAGCTAGGGGTGTGACAGGAACAACGAAGGGGCTGCAGATGAGACAGAGGTGTGGGGGGGAGGGACTCAGACGTGTGTGGAGAATGGGGACAACAAGAAAGAGCAAGTGAAGGTGAAATAGGTTTCGGTTGCTTTAGGGAACAGGTGTGGGGACAGGAACAGAGAAAAGGGGCTAAAGAGCAGGGGAGGAGGGGAGGGAACACCGGAAAGAGCTAAAGTGCAGAGAAACAAGGAAGAGACCAAGAACACATCCCTACACAGAAATAACAGTAGCAGGAAGAAAAGGAACCTAAATATGGATGATTTTAAGTTGCCAGATATCAGCTTATGGTTTTATCATGTATCAGTATTTAACATTTGCTGAATTGATTCATGTAATATATTCAAATGAGAATGACAATCTCCAGTTTATAAGGCTTATGAATTTGATAATTATTTGCATCCAGCTGCAACCTTCCTTCACATACAGGGCACAGACTTGTTTGGCTCCCTTCTCATTTCCTGGAGTGGCAAGAGGGAGGTAACCTGGAACTGAAGTAACTGAGTCTGTCACCACATGATGCTTTTCCCACAAATATTAAAACCATTGGGTCTTCCCTTCCTCTCACATTGTAATTGCCCTTGCCCTTCTACCTCAATTTCAATATATTAGAAATCTTATTGAGATAAGTCTTTGTTTAATAATTTTTTATAGTCATTGTTAAAATAAGCATTGCTGTCTTATGTTTTAAAATATATAGTTATAATTTCTAAAGATTTTATTCATTATTTTCAGAGAGAAGGACGGAAGGAAAGAAGAAACGGAGAGAAGCATCAACGTATGGTTGCCTTTCACCTGCCTCCAGCTTTGGATCTGGCTAGGGACCTGGCTTGCAACCTGGTTATGTGCCCTGGCTGGAAATAGAACCAGCGACCTTCGGATTCACAGGCTGGTGCCTATTCACTGAGCCATAATAGCCAGGGCTTTTATATATATTTTTTCTTTTTTTAATTTCAAGAGATTGGAAGGGAGGGAGAAGAGAAGGATAGAAACATTGGTGTGTGAGACAATCATCAACAGGTTGCCTCTAGCACCTCCCAAACTGGGGACCCTGCCAGCAACCAATGCCTGTGCCCTGACCCTGAATTGAACTGGTGATCTCAATTTGCAGGACAATGGTAAACCCACTGAGCCACACTAGTCAGGGCAAAACTTAGGCCTTTAAGTCATTATGTTAAGAAAATTCCACACAATTTCCCTTTTGAGTATATTGTGCCAGATTTAGTTCTGACCCCTGTATTTTTTCAATTTATTATATATTGGAACATCCCTTGGTACTTAGTAAATAATATGAGGCTATTTCTAGCCCTGGCTGGTGGCTCAGTGGATAAGGTGCTGGCCCGTGAACCCAGAGGTCACTGGTTTGATTCCCCAGAAACATTGATGTGAAAGAGAGGGATAGAACCTGCAACCTAGGTAACGCTTCTGACCATGAATCAGACTCACAGTATTTTAGTGTATATGGGATGATGTTGTAATCAACTGTCTACTCAGCTGGCATGCATTTTTATTATAAGAAAATTTTTATTAAGCTCTGGTTGGTGGCACAGTGGATAGGCACCAGCCTGTGAACCCAAAGGTTGCTGGATCGATGCCTAATCAGTGCACATAATGAGGTTGCAAGCCAGGTCTGTAGATGGAGGCAGGTGAAAGGCAACCGTACATTGATGTCTCTTTCCCTCTCTGCCTCTCTCCCTTCCCCTCTCTATAAATAAATAAATAAAATCTTTAAAATTAGGCTTTTTCATTGTGCACTTAGTAAAGTTGTCTACAATCTTCTTATAGTCAGAACATAGTTTCAGGAGTTTGTCTAACATCTAGAAGCTTTTTCCTTCCCTTTATATGATTTGTTGAATCAGTGACTATGAGCCACAAAGGAGCTGTTCCCCTCACTCCCTCTTGTCCATTCTTTGAATTATTGAAGGAAGGACTAGATTGACCTGAATCATGGGTCTTTGAAAGTCCATCTATTCATTGTGTAATTTGATGAACATGTTTTCATAGGTAAATTTTTCTTTAATTTTCAGCATCAAAATTGTGTTTATCATTTTATGTTTCTAAAACAAGTTTGTAATTTCCTAGACAATAAGGAAAGTTTTGCCCAGGGAACCTGTCCTTATAGAAGTTTCTGCCCAAAGTCCTCACAGGACCCAGAGGTGTGAGGTGTGCTGGGTCTGACATGTCTGTCCCGGTGCTACAGAAAACAGCTCTGGGGTAGCAATGCAGGCACCAGGAAGGAACTAGATAAAGATGCCATTTCATGGGCCTCATTGCAGACGAGCAAAATTATAACTCAGACTGGGGCCTTTATTCCAAGGGAACTACATGCTTATTAAAGCTAAACCATTTCCTTTCAGGTTACTGTCAAATCACCTGAGAAGATTTGAGGAGTGACATCAGTTGGACAAGTTCTCTGAGTGGAGCATCATTATTTTTGAAGTGCTCTAGGTCATCCTGAGGTGAGCCCGGGGATTCCTTTGGGATGCATTTTATAAAAACTCCTTATTCATGGATGTGCTTTTTGATAATAGAGGCAGGGGAAAAGGGAGAGAGAGGATCATTGATGTGAAGGAGAAATACCTATGGGCTGCCTCCCACATGTACCCGGAGAGGGATAGAACCTGCAATCTAGGTAACACTTCTGACCATGAATCAGACTCACAGCATTTTGGTGTATATGGGATGATGTTGCAATCAACTGTCTACTCAGCTGGCATGCATTTATATTATAAGAAAATTTTTATTAAGCCCTGGCTGGTGGCACAGTGGATAGGCACCAGCCTGCTGAACCCAAAGGTTGCCGGATTGATTCCCAATCAGGGCACATAACCAGGTGGCAAGCCAGGCCTCCAGCAGGTGAAAGGCAACCATATATTGATGTCTGTCACCCTCTCTGCTTCTCCCCTCTCCTCTCTAAAAATAAATAATAAAATCTTGAAAAAAAAGAAAGAAAATTTTTATTTAAATTCCATAGCTAGAAGTGAGCTAAGGGAATGATAGACAGTCAAAAGAAGGGCCCTTGGCACTTAGCAAAAGGAAAGCAGAAAGCTTATCTGTGAGGTGGAAGGGAAGGAGAAGGGCAAAGAAAAGGTGTGCCGGCTTGCCTTCATAAGAGTGGGGAGCAGACTTTGGTCGGGGAGGCAGTGGGGTTTGGGGTTCAGGAGCGCAGCACACATTCTCATTGCTCTGTAAGTTTGTGGATGTCTTCAGGAGAGAGCACCTGGAAAGAAAGAAAACATTGCCACTGTGGTCTCAATTTAGGAGCTTACTGTTCCGGACTCTCCTGTGACAAAGGACAGGGGAGGGTAACCTTTCCAGCATTTTTAGGACCTTCTGCTTGTGAGTGTCCTGGAAGAGGATTCAAGTGATGTGTGGAAACCTTTGAAGGCACAGCCCCAGAATGCTGGCCTGACTCCCCAGCATATCATCACGTGAAAAAATAGCCCAGAGCAAGAGCAGGATACCATGGCTGCTTCTCAGGTAAATGATGTGTTAGAAGATATGTTTGCTTTTCCTTCCTACCATCAATGGCTTAGAACCTGCAACCTTTATTTTTCTGCCTCTGAATAAGAATTTTGTTAAAAACTACAGTTCTCTGTTGTCCAGATTAAACATGAAGAAGTGCTTACACTTCCAACTCACCAAGACTTTTGCTACTGAGCAATATACACAATTAATCTTGAATGCCACAAATACAACACTGAATATTCCTCATGGCTATATCTATTCCTTCATTTAAAAGATTATTTTTCTGAAAAGTTTCTGCAGTGGATTTGTGGACATGTATCATTCTCATTTCTATATGTTAGAAAGTCCTTTAGAGAATATTTTGGGGTTAAAATGATCTTACTGGATGATTCAGGATACTCTCCTAAGTTCAAACCACCTCTACACTGTTCATGTTGGGTTACATTACTAACTCTTGGCACCTTGGTAAGTGTGTCTCTTTTTTCAGGGATTGTTGACATTCAGGGACATGTTGGTAGATTTCTCTCAGGAGGAGTAGGAATGCCTGGACCCAGCGTGGCAAAAGTTGTACTTTGATGTGATGTTGGAGAACTACAGGAACCTGGTCTCCGTGGGTGAGGGTGAGTGTTTTTTAAATTAGTTTAATGTCTTTTGGGAATTTGGGGGGCCTTGTGTGATGGCCTTTCAGATTTTTGTTCTCAGTGGGGGAAATTGTAGGTTATTATTTTTATAAGTCTTCTTACTTGAGCACAAACTGGATTATAAATGGGAGAATCCCTAGCAAGACTAATATTTCTCTGATAAACACATTATGTTTACCCTAAGCCAGTCCTAGTCACTATTGTGGAGCAAACGAAGGAGTGGTATGTTCAGAAGAAAAAGACAATATCCCCCCACTCAGGTAGGTGGGAATGAAACAGCAGACGACACAGATGAGAGGCTCAAAGATCACAGAGGAAGCCACACTTCAAGTGTGATTTGGAAAGCTGTGTTTCAGTGCAAAGGATTTTGAAAAGCCCAGGTTTATTTCTGTTGCTGTCATAGAGGGTTAGCTGGTTTCCAACGTGTCCCTTGCTCCTATATCATCTTGGGGTTCTGGTTATCTTCCAGTGACCTGTGTCATCCGATTAACACTTAGGGCCAAAGTCCTTCCCTCCCCTATGCCTGTGAGGGCCACCATGGTCTGAGTGGCTCCCTTTCCATTGAGTTGGGAACTGGGGAAAATCTTGCACATTGCTGAAAATTCTAAGTTAAGCCTTATTTTTTAAGTGTTCCTTTTGTCTCATAAATTGAGTTTATGAAGGAAGTGGTTGAGGTCCTGGAGTTTATCACAGAAATCACAGGAACCATGTGAATAGATGTCATGTTTTCTGGTTTATAATTTCTAATCCTATGGAATTTCCCATCTGTATTCTCCCAATTGCTTTGTGTTAGATTTGTTTAATGTGTCTCTGTTCCTTACAGAATCCTTCAATAAGTTATTGCCATAGGCAACTTTAGAACATTGACTACCATGTAGGAAAGTCTTTTATGTTAACCTGATTTTTCATCACTGTCATTTTATCATTCTGTCTTGTTCAGTCTAATGCTGCCCAGGACTGATATGCTTTCACTTGCTGATTAGAGCTTGGTCAGCTTTCTGCTTTTCTATTGAGAAGTGCTGAGACAGCTTGCTTTGCACATGCTCCTTGTTTAAGAAGTGAGTTACAGAATTATTAGGCACTTCATATTTAGGAAAAGTATCAGTGGGGCTTTGGTGCTCACTGTGTCTGTCTTGTGAGTGTGTCACTTGAAGAAGTGGTTCGGTTGTGACAACAAACTCAGAACTATCAATGTCTGAATCTTAAAAAATAAAAACAAAAACAAAAGCAAACTAAGCTTACATCCAGAACAGGAATAGAGTCATAGTTATGGGAATCTTTTGGAGTGTTATCAGCAGAGAGGGGAAAAGGGGAGAAATGGGGAAATGGCACAGGGATCAAGAAGAAAAATTGGTGGGAACAAAATAGACAGGGGGTGTTAAGAACACTTTAGGAAAGAGTGAAGCCAAAGAACTTAAACATGCATGACCCATAGACATGAACTAAGTGGGGAGGGATTGTTAGAGCAAAGGCGGGGTACCGGGTGGAGGGTGTCAAATTAAAAAAATATTGGGACAACTGTAACAACATAATCAATAGAATTTACTTGGAAAAAAAAGGAATAGGGTTGTTGTCCTACATGGACCTAAGGTGCCCACTTGGTGCACTTGCTCTTCTCTTCAGGTTCAAGGCCAGCCACTACCTACAAACTTCCCAGTTACAGACTGATATGCCTATGCTTTTATTTGTGCTGGTCGTGGATGTGTCCAAGAAAGGCCAAGATGTGATATGAGCCTTGGGTGTGTAGCTCAGTTGAGTGCCAGCCTGCAAACCAATGACTGCTGGTTCAGTACCCAGGTGGGGTTCATGCTTGGGTTCCAGGCCAGCTCCCCAGTTGAGGGCAAGTACAAGGCAACCACATTTGATGTTTTTCTCCCTCTCTTTCTCCCTCCTGTCCCTTCTGTCTAAAAATAAATAAAATCTTGAGCCCTGGCTGGTGGCACAGTGCATAAGGCACTGGCCTGCGAACCCAAAGGTCACTGGTTCGATTCCCAGCCAGGGCACATAACCAGGTTACAAGCCAGGTCTCCAGCCAGATCCGTAGCTGGAGGCAGGTGAAAGGCAACCATACATTGATGTTTCTCTCCCTCTCTGCCTCTCTCTCTCCCATACCTCTAAAAATAATAATTAAAATAAAAATTAAAAACAAAATAAATTTATTTTGTAGTATCATTTTCATTTAATTTTTTTTTTCTTATTTGCTATGCCTACCAAGATATAGCCTTTTTTTTCCCTAAAAGTGATTGCAGAATTTATTGACTATCCTTTCTTGTTACATTTTTATGGATTTAAGTCTTACACTTTAGGTTTTAACCTAAAAAATTGTGAATTTATTTTGGTACATGGCTTAAGTTATTTGTCAAGTTATATTATTTGTGTGTATTGGTCCATTTTTATATAGCATGGTTTATTAAAAAATCTGTTCCACCCCATTATATATTCCTGCTTTTTTGTTATATTAGTAAATTACATATCTTTGTCCATGTTAAAATTTGTCTTGTTTTATCCTGCTGTTTTTAAAAATTTCTTTATATATTCTGAATTTTAAAGACTTATTTATGCTTTGCACAAATATTCTTCCATTCTACAGGTTGCGTTTTTCACCCCTGTGTATTTGCCGTAACATGCAAGAGTTCTGATACTTGCTGTAATCACACTGGTCTATATTTGCTGTGTTTACTTTTTCTTTTGGTATTATAATGAAAAAAATCCCATAAAATCTTTAACATTTTTACCTTTCAGTATACATTACAAAGAACTCACCATATATTGATGTGAATTTTAGCACTCAATGTTGTACAACACAGTAATACATATTTTGAAGATGATTATAAATAGCAGATTCTTTCAATACACTGTATTCTTCTGCTTGCCAGGGAAGCTGGGAACCCAGACTATTCTTAAAATATTGCCATTGTGTACCATGGGTTTATGCAGTATAGTTGCCAAATGTAAGCACCTGTTCCTACTGTTGAGTTATTCTCATTCTACCTTTCTTGTTTGTACTTTGAACATTTAACATTTTTGAAGTACTCAAAAAGGTAGCATATTCAATAATTGCTTAATTATTGAACCTTAATATTCTATTTTTCAGCTGTGTCATCTGAAGACATCCAGGCCCTCTTGCAAAAGCCAGGATTAGAAGATTTATTATGTAAAGTAACAGAGGTAAGATATCAAATGTGTGCCACTCATAATGTACTGAAAGGCTGATAAGAAAGTGTTTCAGAAGAAAAAAGGATATTAAAATGGGATAATTATTCATAACAAAACCCTTGTTAGGTAAAGAGGTGAAAAATAGAACACATTTGAGGAAACACCTAATTTAAGTCAGTCACATTGCCTTCAGTGTGTTCCCAGACCGGCAGCCCCAAATGATTTTCAAATGTATATATTTGTCAAAAGGTAGTCTGGAAAAATCTATGAACTCTCACAACTCTTAGTTTAAATTGTTTAAAATGAAGAGTGGGATTATACTTTCAGTCAATAATTTGTAAAATTTAGTGAATTCTAATGCACATATCAAATTTAAATGTGATTAATTTGGCATCCCTTTATTAAGGAATTCTATTTCATTGAGTATTGTTTTCTATGACTCCCAATATATAAAGTTTTAATGAACTTGGGAGCAATTTTTGGTTCAACCACCATGATTTAATGGGTATCACAGAATAGTTATTTGGGACTAATGGGCAAGTTTAAATTAAAAGTGCCACTAAAATCCTTTCATTCTTTAATGATTACCAGACTGCAGGTAATGAAGACAGAAGTTATCAGTGCCTTGAAAGTTGGAAAATTTTTAACCACAAGTCAAATCATAAAAAATATAAGAATACTCATCTTCCAGGGAACCATTATGAAGGTGGGAAAGTCTTTGACCAAATATCAAATCACGGTACACATCAGGTTATTTCTATTTTGGAGAAGAATAAGAAACAAAATAAATATGTCACAATTTTTAAGCAGTCTTCAAATAGTACTAAAGGAAAGGATATTCCTATCAGGGGAGAAGTTTCCAAATGTTCACCAGGTGAGAAAGTCTTTAGTAAAATAGTTAATCAAAATAGAATGAAGAAAATCAGTACTAGCAAAAAACATAAATGTAAACAATATGGTAAAACATACAGTAGGCTTTTCAATCATACTTTACATCACAAAATACATACTGGGCATAAACATTATATATGTAGGAAATGTAACAAAGCTTTTAGGTGGGTCTCAAATCTTAATGTTAATCAGAGAATTCATACTGGAGAGAAGCCTTATAAATGTAAAGAACGTGGTAAAGCCTTCTGTTGGTCCTCAAGCCTTACTCAGCATGCGAAAAATTCATACTGGAGAGACACCTTATGAATGTAAGGAGTGTGGCAAAATGTTTTGTCAGTTCTCATCCCTTACTCGACATCAGAGAGTGCATACCAGAGAGAAGCCTTACAAATGTAATGAATGTGATAAAGCCTTTTCCCAGTCCTCAGCTCTTACTGAACATCAGAGAATACATTCTGGAGAGAAACCTTATAAATGTAGAGAATGTGGTAAAGTCTTTAGCAAGTCCTCAAATCTTACAGAACATCAGAGAATTCATAATGGAGAGAAGTCTTATATATGTAGAGAATGTGGTAAAGCCTTGTATCTCAACCCCTTCTCAACATAAAAGAATTCATACTGAAGAGAGGCCTTATGCATGTACAGAATGTGGCAAAACCTTTAGTTGTATCTCAACTCTTATTCATTTTAAGAGAACTCATACTGGAGAGAGGCCTTATTCATGTACAGAATGTGGCAAAGCCTTTAGATGGGTCTCAGCCCTTACTTGTTACAGAGAATTCATACTAGAGAGAAGCCTTATACATGTAGAGAATGTGGAAAATCCTTTAGTCAGTCCTCAACCCTTACAGATCATCAGAGAATTCATACTGGAGAGAAGCCTTATATATGTGGAGAATGTGGCAAAGCCTTTAGGTTTACCTCAATCCTTACTCTTCATGAGAGAATATATACTGGAGAGAAACCTTATACGTGTAAAGAATGTAAGAAAACCTTTACTCACTCGTCAGCCCTTACCCATCATGAGAATATTAATACTGGAAAGATGCCTTATAAACGTAAAGTATGTGGTAAATCCTTTCGTAGTCACTCAAATCTATCTCAATATCTGAAAATTCATACTGCAGAGAAGGCTTACCAATGTAGCCAGTGTAGTAAAGCCTTTTTCCAGTCCTCAGCCCTGACTGAACATCAGAGTATTCACACTGGAGAGAAGCCTTATAAATGTAGAGAATGTGGTAAAGATTTTAGCTGGTCCTCCAACCTTAGTCAACATCAAAAAATTCATGCTACAGACAAACCTTATGTGTGTAGAATGTGGTAAAGCTTTTTCTCATTCCTCAGCGCTTACTAAACATAAAAAAAAAAACCCACACCAGAGGTAAGCCTTACAAATGTAGCGAATGTGGTGAAGCCTTTTGCTGGTTTGCAACACTTGTCATCAGAAAATTCATACAGGATAGAAACCTTATAAATTAAGAAAACATGTCTTCAGGGCTTACTTAACCTAAGGAAATTCATACTGCACAGATCCTCATAATTGTAGACAGTGTGGCAAAGCCATTAGGGATTCTGGAGAATTTAGTCAAGCTCAGAAAATTCATCATGGTGAAGAGCCATGTAAATGTTGAATTTAGCAAAGTAGTTTGTGGTCCTTTGGCACTGCTTATGATAAAAGTACTCATACTTAAGAAAGGTCTTATGAATGATGGACTACTTGGCAAGGCCTTTATTCATGCCTCAAAACTTAGGGCATATCATGTCATTCACTCAGAGAGAAACCATGTAAATGTAAATACCAGCATTTTTAATCATTAATACTGCCTTAACCAACATGGGAAGATTCAGTTTGGAGGTAAATCATTGATGTGTAGAGAATGTGACAAAGCTTTAAACCTGTGCTCAAAACTTAATAAAATTGGACAATTCATCCTGGCAGGGAACAAGTAATGTAAAAAATTTAACAAAAATTGTAACAATTTTCAATCCTCATTCATCAGAAAATTTATATTGACAAGAATTCTTGAAAATGTAACACACTTGGTAAACTTAAGTCCTCTTTCATATATCTTCCAATATCTCTTACTTGATACTGGAGAGAAGGAAGCAAAGAAAAAAATGTGACAGAGCTGTACCCATTCACAAACCTTACTCAACATCAGACTTTAAAGAGGAAGAACACTAATGAAGAATGTTGAAAACTGGTGTTTAAAAATTCAGATTGTTTGACTTGTGAGGATTCATGGTAGAGAAAACTTACAAAGATTGTAGGAGCCCTGGCTGGTGGCTCAGTGGATAGCCGCCAGCCTGCAAACCCAAAGAACACTGGTTTGATTCCCAGAGAGGGCACATAAACAGCTTGCAAGCCAGGTCTCAAGCCAGGTCCCCAGCTGGAGGCAGGTGAAAGGGAACCATACATTGATGTTTCTCTCCCTTTCTACCTCTCTCCCTTCCCTTCTCTCTCAAAATAATAAAATCTTTTTTTAAAAAAATGAAGAATAAATCAGTTTTTGGCTTTTGGCAAAGGTGCAGGAGTAGGTAGAAATGCTGCATCTCCCTCCCTAACTAAGAAGGAACACAACTACCTAAGGACTGGAGACAAGCAGAAGTTCTAGAAAGTCAAGCTGCATGGAATTCAAGGATAGAAAGAAGAAACATTCATCCAGACAGGAAGGATGGGTGGAGCCCAAACGGAAAGGACTTGGATTTGTGGCCCAACAGCAATGACAGGGCCACAGCTATGGCCTTCGAGCAGAAGGTTCAGTCACACATTTAAAAAAGTAGGGAGAAACAACTGAGGAGTGCTCCCAGGACTAGACCATACCACTCACCTCATGGTTCCAGGGCTGGGGCACTAGGAAAGAAAGCTGCATTGCTTCTGACTGTGAAAACCAGTAAGGGTTGGGGCAGAGGAATTGACTGCCATTCTCTCAGTGGAGCCCATTTGTGTAGAGGGCCCCCATGGTCCTAGAACATCTACAGACATACCTGCTGTTGGAAACACAGCCAGGGAAACAACTAGAGAGGCACTACTCCCATATGGGAAGTGGGACAAGTGCTGAGCAAGCAGCATTATTCCCTCTCAGACTCCTCCTACATAAACAGCACCACAATGTGGTGAAACACCATGACAGGTGCAACACCTCTATCTAAGACAGGAAAATGCCAGAGCCTATTAAGTTGAGGAGACAGAAGTATGACCCAAAAGAGGGATAGATCAAGGTTCCAATCAGAGAAATAAGTGACAAGGAGATCACCACCCTAACAGATGTAGAGCTACAAACTGGTGACAAAGATGCTTACAGACTTAACATATGATTGAAAGTCATAAACACAGAAGGAAGAAGTGGAGTGTATGCTAAGTGAAATAAAAGAAAATCCTTGCTAAATCAATGGTGAAGGGAAAAAAAAAAAAACAGGATTCAAATCAATTATTTGAAACCTAAGGAAGAAACAACCAGTACAGAATGAAGAAACAAGAATCAAAACTTTAATTTGCCAACATTTGAATCATAGGGATGTCAGAAGAAGAAGTTAAAGAACAAAAATTTGAAAACTTAGATGAAAAAAAAAAAAATGAAGGTAAACTTCCCTAATTTGGAGAAGGAAATAGGCATACAAGTCCAGAAAGCACAGGGAGTCCCAAACAAGCTATAGCCAAAAAGGACCACAACATGACACTATAATTAAAACACCAAAGGTTAAAGGTAAAAAGAGAATCTTAAAAGAGAATCTTAAAAGCATCAAGAGCCCTGGCTGGTAGCACAATGGATAAGGTGCCGGCCTGTTAACCCAAAGGTCTCAGGTTCGATTCCCCAGCCAGGGCACATAACAAGGTTGCAAAACAGGTTTCCAGTCAGGTCTGTGACTTTTCCATGAATTCTAGGTGGGGTGAGTTTGAAGTGGAAGGCCCAAAGCCCATTGGCTTTTTCAGAGTCCTGGATATTAATTCCCATTGCATGCACCTACCCCAAAAATCAGCACAAACACTTTAGAAATTAGTTATTGGGTACTCTTATACTTTATTTCCTGACAGGTATAGATACAATATATGCAGCATTATTTTGTGCCTAGGACTCATTACCTGGGCCAGTGGCTTTATGTTTTTAGTTTTATTACAGGGCAAACTTCAGTGCCCATACCATCCATAGGACTAACATCTCGGCTAGGTGAGAGTTGTTCCATTTCCAGATACTCCACTGAGGACTGTTGAAGAGGTGTAATAATGAAAATGTTACATACATTGATTTCTTTTGGTTTATTGTGGTCATAAAAAAAACATACTTTCCTTAGGATTAGAGTCCATTCAGTCTTCAGTGTGCCGAGAATATGTATTCTGCTTTGGGGTTAAATCCTCTAAATATGCGAGATCCATCTCTAATGTGTGTCACTTAAGACAACTGTTCTCTTGTTGATTTTCTCTGTTAGATCTATATATGGATGTCAATAGAAAGTTAGTTTCCTACTATGACAGTAGTGCTGAATTTTAAAATTTCAATAACTGCATTCCTATCAGTAATCTCTTAAATGTAAATGGATTAAACAAATCATAAAAGGAAAGGTAACCCTAACTGGGTGTGGCTCTCGGTTGGGTGTCATCTCTCAAAGTAAAAGGTCTCAGGCTCTATTCCTGGTCAAGGAGCATACCTGGGTTGCGGGTTCAGTCACCAGATGGGGCGCATATGAGAATATTTCCCTATCACATCTATGTTTCTCTCCATCTCTTGCTCCTTCCCATCTCTAAAAAGAAATGTAAAAGTCTTTAAAAATGGAGTAGTGAGTAGATAGCAGAGCTAGAGCCAAAAATATGCTATCTACAAGAGACCCACTTTAAATGAAAAGACACAAAGTAAAACTAAAGAAAATTTTTTTGTTATTCACCTGTAACTTTGGGCCCCAAAACAAGCTACTCAGCAGAGAACTTTATTCTAATGAGACATCTAACAGTGGACAGTGGACAGTATAAAGGACACGAGAATGACCATGCTAATAATGAGCTAACCTATGTGATAGAGCTGACTTTTAATGGATTTAACCTGTAAGCAGTTTTTAGATACACAGAAACTTACTTTGTTAGGTGCTCCTGCAGAGAAAGCCTCGTGGGTAACTCAGGTAAAGACTTTTTCTTTCTTTCTTTCTTTCTTTTTTATTTTTATTTTTATGTGAACCATTTAATTGTTTACTTGTTCTTTTTAAAATTTGAAACTCCAATAAAGAAAAAACAACCATTTTGAAAAAAGGTGTTTCATTCCATTGGAAATTTTAAAATGCTGTAGTAGCCATACTATGTCAACCAAAAAAAACTAAAGAAAGTATTTATAATCAAAAAGGGATAAATTAAACAAGAGGATATAACCCTTGTAAACATTAATGCAGCCAACCCGGGAGTACCTGATATTGAAAGTGAATACTGATGAAGGTAAACTGAGAGACTGACCATTTTTGGTTATTGGATTGTAAGAATTTCAAATATTATACATAGTAGACCCTTAGAAGTTCTGTGACCTACCATTATTTTCTCCCTTTTGATAGACTGTATTTTTACTAATGTGATAGTGTCCTTGATTACACTGAGTTTTAATTGTGATGAAGACTAATTTATCTTATTTCATCTTTCTGATTTTTGTATTGGTGGCATATCTAAAAATATGGCAAATCCAAGGTCGTAAACATTTAACCCTGTGTTTTTATCTCTATGCTTAATTGTTACATTTAGCTCCCATATAATGATAGCTTCTATGTCTTGGCTAAATATTAACCATTTATATTTAAAACACCTCCTGAACCTGTGATGCCACAGGTTGAGCTCTGGACCTGGAACCAGTCACATGCCTGGGTTATGGGCCAGGTCCCAGATTAGAGTTATGTGAGGGGCAACAGATCGATATTTTTATCACCCATTGGTGTTCTCTTACTTTCCCTTCACCTTTCTCTCTAAAAGAATAAATAAAATATTTTTTTAAAAACCTGCTGAATGAGAGTGCTTAAATAGCCACCAGGGCCCTTGTCAGATCAATGTGCAGTGAATTAAAAATTCTTACTGTTGGCCCTGGCTGGTGGCACAGTGGATAAGGTGCTGGCCTACAAACCCAAAGGTCGCTGTTTTGATTCCCCGCCAGGGCACATAACCAGGTTGCAAGCCAGGTGTCCAGCCAGGTCCGTAGCTGGAGGCAGGTGAAAGGCAACCATACAGTGATGTCTCTCTTCCTCTCTGCCTCTTTCCCTCCCCCTCTCTCTAAAAATAATAATATCTTTTAAAAATAATTCTTACTGTTTAAAAATCAAGTTCATAAAACTTTATAATATTTTTTAAAGATTTTATTTATTATTAGAGAGGAAGGGCGGGAAAAAGGAAGGGAGAGAAACATCAATGTGTGGTTGCCAACTGGGGACCTGGCCCGCAACCCAGGCAAGTGCCCTGACTGGGAATTCATCCTTTGGTTCACAGGCTGGCACTCAGTCCATAGAACCTCAGCAGCCGGAGCAAACATTTGATTTTTTAAAAATTTCTATTAATTTATTGGTGTGACCAAGGTTAATAAAATGATACAGGTTTCAGGGGTACATTCTATATTACATCAGTGTGTTGTATTGTGTTCACCCTAAAACTTTAAGTGTCCTCCATCAACATTCCCCTCCCATTTACCTCGTCTATCTGTCCACACCCCTTTTTCCTATGAAAAATTATTGTTTTCCCTAAGGGTTTTTTTATTGTTTTGCATAATTCCTTAAGTACATTCAAGACCAAATTGTATAATAAAAACCTGTTTTTTTAACTCTGAACTGTCTATTGTATTAAAAATTATTATTTTTTAGTCAGAAAGGCTCAGATATTTTTTCTTTAATTGCATTTATGAAATCAGAATGTGTCTTGCATAAATTTTTCCACAGATTCTTGGGCTTTGTGCACATAAATATATCACAATGTATATATTTTCTTTAGTCCTGGTTCGTATAGATCTAGATGTGCCCCTAAACAAACTGTACTGACAATCCTTTCTGGTAGTACAGAATCTGATCCACGTCTCTGTTGCAGGCCTGAGTAAACATTCCTTCTGAGGAGAATCAGCTCAGAGCAGCATATTCCTGAGTTTCATTCCAACGCCACATGCAGAACATGTGGTAAAGATGCTAATTGTGAACAATAAAAGCACAGAGTAGCACTAGTCTTCAAATTATCAATAGCATAAGTGATGCCATTAATAAGTTTTATTGGGAAACATGCAAGTTAATATTTACTAATCTCTTTGCTGTGGAGATTGTGAAGATGGTCTTGGTGGGCGCTGGATCAACCATAGTAAATATACATGCGATGGAAATATGGAATGATATTTCCAATAAAGGGTGTCTTTCTCTTTTCCCCAGAACTATTACCAGTTTTGAAACCTTTAAAATATTTTTACCTGAATATTTTAATGAAGTTTTACTATTTTAAGTATATAATATACTCAACTAGATAGAAGCTGGAAGATAAGTTGCTCTTGAGCAAAAATAAGAAATGGGTTCCCAAGACCGAGCTCACTTCCTCTGAGCTCTGCACCCTGCACACACGCTGTCTTGCCATACCTCTATAGACAAAATCTTCCACAAGGGAACATATTTCATAGTAGATGTAAACTAGAAGATACAATGAAATTATTGAGTGAGAGAGGGAATTAAACTTACTGGATATGTGATTATTTAGTTTAGTTTCCTGAAGGTGTATATTACAGAGAATATACCTTTCTGCTAAATGGTGATAAGTAAGTGATTCTTGAGGTAAAAATAAATCAGAAAATCCTTGAGATTATGTTCCAGGTTTATTTATTCATATCTGAGAGAACATTCAGAATAGGACACCAAAAAAGGAAACAATGTTACCATTTAAAAATAAAGAAGTAAGCTGAGCCCCAAGGAACACATAATGAATGTGAAATTAATTATACTTTGCTACAAGTGATCAAAGTATATTACGTGAAGATATTCATCTCAAAGGCACGGAAAATTAATTGATCAATGGTACAGAACAACATGTTAATGTAATTTACAATTTTGAAAACTTTCTTTTTCTAAAAGGAATGCATATTGTCCTAATTCATAGCATTTTTTACTCATCCCATCTTATACCCCATGTTGTGTCTGGTGAAAGGCTGTTACAGAGCCTTGTTGAGTTGTGGGCTTCCTGGTGAACAGGGACTAGAAAAATAATTGCTGCTGAGTGTCTATGTGATTTTGTCTCTTCTACCCAGAGAGAGCAGTGTATTTCATGGTCTAGTTCTTAATGGTTACAGAGATCATTGCAAGTTGTTTAATAAAACTATTTTCATTCATTCTAATAGCAGAAACATTTCTGGATCCAACGTGCTCCCCATCTCCAGTTTCCCAGAGATCCTCATTCCTATAGTGCTGCTTCATCTGCACCAGCAGGAAGTACTTGCACTCTTTTGCAACAATACCTTTTGAAACCTTTTCAAAGGTACTAAGAAACAGCTTACTTTCTTTTTTTTTTTTTTTTTTTTTTTTTGTTGAAACAGCTTACTTTCTTACAGAAGTGGCTCACATAACTGTATGCTTTTACCTTGAAACTGTTCAACATAGCAACTTAAATTGGATAAGAAGCAACACTTCTTCACAGACAAAAAGCACAGGAATATATATTTTTTAATTTTGTTACCTTGGCGGGTGTTTCTTAGTTGGTTGGGCCTCATCCTCCAAAGTGAAAGGCATACAGTTGGATTCCTGGTCGGGGCATCTGCCTAATTTGCAGAATTGGTTCCTGGTTGGAGCTGGTACAAGATGTTTCTCTCCCCGTTTTTGTCCCTCCTGTCCCCTCCTTCTAAAGACATTTGGTTTTCAGTTACTGTTTACATTCAATATTATTTTGTATCAGTTTCAAGTGTACAACCATCATGTTAAGCAATTATATTTTACAAAATACTCACAGGGATGATTCCATTACCAGGCATACCTCATTATTACAATATTACTGACTATATGCCCTATGTTGTAATTTACATCTGTGTGAGTATTTTGTGATGTTTTGTGCTTTCTCATCCCTTCACCAACTTCATTCAGCCCCAGACCTCCTTTTCTCTGGCATGTTTTAGTCTATTCTGTGTTCTATGGATCTGTTTTTATTTTCTTTGTTTATCTATTTTATTGCTAATTCCACATTGTAGAAAGAAGGACTGAACTAAAATGGTATGAGTCTTGTTAACTAAGATGTCCTCAACGAAAGCCCTGTTTAACATACGCACAGTAGAGCAATGACTCAGAGTGACAATGTAATTCCTCCAGTAGGTGCAGTAGAACTAAACAAACAATGTGCTTATCTGTGCTTAACCCTCTCTGAATATGCACACTGGTGCAATATAAACCACATGTGCCCATCAAGGTGGCACAAAACCACATGTGTTCATCAGAAGTTGACACAGCATTGCATCATGCAAGTGTGTTAAAGCAGAGGACTCCAGACAGTGGAAAACAGATCCTGAGAGCAACTAACTTTTGTAAGTCATGTGCTTTCTGCCTCAAGAGAAAGCGTTCCATTTGGATTTTGTCTCTGCCTTTGCCATCCAAAACGTGGGCTGCCCGGCCACCTCCAGGACCAGACATGATCTGGACTCTTGGGACTCAGGATTGTTATTCCTCAATTCTCAGGTATGATATTATAACTAGTTGTTTCTGAGTGTTATTGGTATTGATTATTACTGATCGAGATTGAGCCTGTATCAGTAAGGGCTGAGTCAATAGCAGAGTCATCTGTGTTGACTCACTGTTATTCCCTTGTGCCAGAATTACCTGTAAGGCTGTTGGCCTGATGTAGGTGGCCCAGCACTTTCAGCTCCTAAGGCCTGGCCAGTTGACCTGAGTGGAGCTGAAGGACTGAGTTATATGAAAAAAATATACATCACAAACATTCACTGATATATATCATAGATATAAGTGAAATGATATTTGTCTTTTCAGGTTGACTTATGTCATTTAGCATGATAAATGATGTGGGAACTCGAGAGAAAATTTTAGTTTTATGTAATAACAAATTTAGTAATTAATTCATATAAAGGACTATTGTTTCAGGAAATGAACATATGAATACCTGGGGCCCAGTAGACCATAAGGCATTTTTCCTTGTCCTTAGTGCCCCAGAGGATGGCAAGGAATCAAGATGGTATCTCAGCCATTGTGCTGCAGGGAGAGACATCTTGGTGCACAGGGTATAAAGAATCACAATCAACACATGAAGACTAGCAACTTTGTAAGAGTGCAGCTTTTATATCATTGACCTGTTCCATTAATTCCAAACTTTTTTCATTTTTCATTTTATTTTATTAGAGGTAAAAGAAATGAGCTGTGAAAGAAGTGATAACAGCTGGGCTCTGTGACTCAGGAAGCAAGTTACACAGTCAAAACAAGGTCCCTTAGAGCTTAGGATAAAGAAAGCAAAAGGCCCTGGCCACTTTGGCTCAGTGGATTGAGCACTGCCTTACTAACTAAAGGGTTGCAGTTTTGATTCCCCGGCAGGGCATATGCTTTGGTTGTGGGCCAAGTCCCCAGTTACGGGTGCCTGAGAGGCAACCAACACATTGGTGTTTCCCTCCTTCCTTTCCCCTCTCTCTAAAAAATAAAAATTAAAAAAAAAAAAAAAAAAGCAAAGATGTCCTCCTTTGAAGGAAAAAGGAGGAAGGAATGGCTTTGTTTGGTGTAAGATAAATTTTTTTTTTTTAAAGATTTTATTTCATTATTTTTAGAAAGAGGGGAAGGGAGAGAGGCAGAGAGGGAAAGAGACATCAATGTATGGTTGCGTTTCACCTGCCTCCAGCCACAGACCTGACTGGAGACCTGGTTTGCAACCTGCTTATGTGCCCTGGCTGGGGAATCGAACCTGCGACCTTTGGATTCGCAGGCCGGCGCCTTAACCACTGTGCTACCAGCCAGGGCAAGATAAATTTTAAACCAATTTTAAACCCCTTACTTACCCTTTTTTCTCCTTATAAAAAGCCTGGCTTAAAATGAAATGCAAGACAGTCCTTTATGGTACACATACAGCGGTCTTCTCAGGATGCTGGCCATGTAAATGAAGTTCCCATAAAGATTCAATACATGGGTCTACTTTTTGGTGCTGATTGTGACAGGCAGCACGAATGCTGACTCTTTCAGTTTCAATGCCAGCGTTTTTAAACCCAACTGAAAATTTCGGGGGGGACCCTGGCTGGTGGCACAGTAGATAAGGCGCCTGCCTGCGAACCCAAAGGTCGCTGGTTCGATTCCCAGCCAGGGCACATAACCAGGCTGCAAGCCAGGTCTCCCTGCCAGGTCCGTAGCTGGAGGCAGGTGAAAGGCAACCATACATTGATGTCTCTCTCCCTCTCTCTAAAAATAATAAAATGTTTTAAAAATTAATTTTTTTTTTTTTTTCCAAGCAGCGCTAAAGTGCACGGAAGTTCAGGCTGCTACCCTGCCGGGTCCACAGGGTGGCACTCATTTACTTCCTATTCGTCACTGTGCAAGGCTGTCTGCTGTCAGGCTCCACCTCCAGTCCCTGGTGATTTGTTCATACTCCGTCGCCCCGCCCCCCGGCCATGCCCCGCCCCCCGCCTCGGCGCAGAAGCCGGAAGCAAAGGGTCCGGCTCCGCCCCTCTGTGGAGGTGAGGAGCATGCGCAGTTTCTTACAGTCGCGGAAGCTTACGTGGCAGGAAAAAATCAGGCATTGTATCCCAATTTTGGTTTTTCCAGTTGAAACCTGGTTTTCTCAGCCCTCCTTCCTACGCAGGGGCCGTCTGAGGGTCACCGCAGGCGGCGAAGTCCCCGCTGCGAGCCTCCTACAGCGGTGAGTCGGGCGGCCCCCGGGAGACTCCGTGTTCGATCCCGGGGAAACTCTCGAGGCCCAGCCGCCCGTGGCCTCCCCGCCGCGGGGTCCCTGGCGGAAAGCCTTTCCCTGGGCAGCCCCTGGGGAGACTCGGTGACGCCCGCGGCCCCCGGAGGCCGGACCGCACCCGGGCCTGGGGTCTGCAGGCCCCTCCGCGCTCGGATGAGAGACCCCGATCTCACGAGGAGCGCACTTTCCATTGGGGTGGGGCTTAGGAGGGGAGATCAGTGTCCCCCCAAGAGGTGATCTGACACCCCCCAGAGGGACATGGGGCGCTAACAGGGAGCGGAGTCTGTGAGCCCACGTGGGGGCAGCAAAGGGCGAGGCGCTTCAGGCGGAGCCAGTGGTTCTAGAAGAGTCGGGGAAGCGAGATCAAGGATGGAAAGGGGGTTTGCAAAGGCGGATCAGAGGGAGAAACTGCATTGAGAGCCAGCCAGGGGGAGAGGTGGCGACAGCAGAGACTGGGCAACAGAGGTGACCCTGGCGTCGGGGGAGGGACAAAGATCAGCTCCCAAGATACCCTTCCTGAATTTCTACCCACCACACATGGGTAGAGGACCAACCCATTGGTCCTCTGCACCCCTAGTAACTGGCTGGCTGGCTGGATGTGGTTTCTTGAATTCTGTAGTGATCGGACTTCCATTCAACCGGATTTCGGTTGGTTCTGAGCGATGGTGGTTCTATATTTTAGTTGTAGTTCTGATATGGTTGTGGGAAGAGCCAGGCCATGTCTGCATACAAAGCCATCTTGACTGGAATTCTCCACATTGGTTTTATTTGAAAGTTTGTATATGTAATCTTAGAACAAGGTTATTTTTCCTGTGTTACAAGAATATTCCCTGAAACATACAGTAAAGGGCGAACCTTGACTTTTACTCAGACTTGATCTGCAGTTAAAAAAAAAAATGTAGGCGAATACACATCAAGAGATTTTGTGAATATTCATCACAGATTATATAACTGAGAAGAACAAAAACATCTTAAGAGTAGAAAGAGTAAATAACCCAAATGTTAACTTTTATGCAGACATACATGCATACATATGAAAACTAGGTGTAAATGAATTGTGATAGAAAATAGAATTTTCATGTCAATGAAATTAAGATTACTTTGCGATTCTGGAAATCTTATAAAACTATTACTTATGGATGATACCCTTTGTGTTTTATAAACACTAAGTAGAAGAACTCATATAGTGATAAATTAAAGCTAGTGTTAATTTGTTATTTCAACATTTCCAGGTATGATTAGTGGAGTTACACCTTAGGTGTTTAACTGAACTTAACATACATTGATATCATTCTTGTAAATTTTTCAAAGCACAAAAAGTGATAATGTAGATTTAGCCCGTGTTATGAATGGAATAAACAAAAATAATAGAGGAACAAAGATTAATTAAATCCTCCCTGTCAAAAGCCAATAACTTGTAGGAAATGAAGGGAGGACCGTCCTTAGTTTTCTAAAGGAATCAGAAACTAAGTGGAAGAGGGGAGTTTCTAGATGAAAGGTGATGATTTTGGAACATCTCTCATTCATTCCTTAAGTACGTAATGAAGAGCAGCACCTCAGCCAGTTGACTATCAGGTAAACTGGAACAGTGTGTATCAGGTGACTGAGGCACAAGGAAGGAGGTGTCATCATTGCTGTAACATTTCTGGGAAAAACATAAATCAATATGTGTAACTGATCATAACTAAACATTAATTTTTGCAAATGTCAGTGCACATGTACCTTCTATGTTTTGCACCGGAGTGCACTTAAGTAGCAAGAATCCTGTACCAAAGTAGTAAGCAGGTCTGTTCTAGCTACTCTTCTCTGTCAGAACTTTCTGAACTATCCTGACCAGTAACATGTGTATTTTCTTACCCCTGGTTCACAGAGCTGACGCTGCAGCCACATGAACCTAAAACTTCTATTTCCCTTCTTTTCTGATACCCAAGTCTCTGGGCTCATTTCAACCAGGAAGCCTCTGTTCCAGGAAGCAGCCCTTTGAAGCAAATGTTGGTCGATTGGCCAATCTGTGCTTATAAACTAATGACTAAAAAGAAAATGATCTTCTACAGTAATACTGTTTGGCTTTTATATAATCTGGACTCAGGAGAGCACTGGCCTCTGAATGGTGGTTTTGTCAAAGGTCAGGAAAGTGGGCCCTGGCTGTGGAGGCTCAGTGGATCTAGCGTTGGCCTGCGAACCAAAGGATCTCTGGTTCTATTCCCATGCCTGGTTTGCGGACCAGATCCCCAGTTGGGGACACATAAGAGGCCACCACACATAGATGTCTCTCTCCTCTTTCTCCTTCCCTTCTCTTCTCTCTAAAAATAAATAAATAAAGTCTTTTTGAAAAAATCAGGAAAGCTGGATGACATGCCTTACCTAGCAGCTTTTTTATGACATTACATAATAAAAATGTAGGATTAAAAAGCAGGAAGTGAATGGTCTAGAGAAAAGGGAATTCGCCTGTGAAAGATAGCGGAAGCTCAAGAGGAAAGGTACCAGGAAGACCTAGATATTTTGTGTGCTAGGAGCACCATCAAGGTTCCTGAGGCCCCCCCAGTCCTGGGGGATCTTCCTGCCTCCTGGGCTGAGGGAGCTGGAGGAAATGAGCCTGAACTGGTGTCTCCATTGGGAACCAACCAGTCAGGCGACCGAATCTGGGGAAGCCCCTCCCAGGGCAGAGGAAGACGCTTTATGAAGACTTCCAGCCGGAGTAGGGCCAGACAGACAGCCCACTGTATGTTATTGGCACATACTCTGTTTTGTCCATCAGCCCTGCTAAACTGGAAAAGCCCTGAAAGGACGGGAATACCGCCGTTTAAAAATGGATTAAGGAGTGCACGCAGGCTTCTGCACTGGCTTTGAGGCTTCCAACCGACTAAGCCTGGGCAATTATGTATTTGTGAAAGGCAGACCTTTGGCCATCCTCACCCACATGCTTAGTGGCCGGTCCATACTTGTCTGAGAGCTCGGTCACACTGGCCAGGGGTGGCCAGGCTGCTGGTGAGCTGTGCCAGCCACCTGGGTGGTTTGACGGGAAACTGGGGTTTTCCTCGGGACACCCTCTCACCGCTTATGCACCCCGCTCAGTGTTGGGCCTGCTGGCGCGGAAGATTTCTGGCTTCGTAGCCCTAGGGCCACCACTGCTTCCTCATATTTCTGATCCCTGCAGGACCCGGCCCTTTCCAGCCCGTCCCCCTCCTTCCGACCCGGTCCCCACCCTCGTTGCCGGAGGCCTCGGGCTCCGACTCGCCCCGCCACCTGGTGAGTAACCTGGGCGGCCACTGGCCGCCCAATGGCGTGAGGACACGAAAGGTCACGCGTCCTTCCGGGTCCGGGTTTCTCCAGTTGAAACTTGACTTTCCAGGTCCGCGTTCCTAAGCGGGGCGAGGCCGAGGAGGGTCAGCGCCGACGGTGGAGTCCGCGCTGCGTGCGGCGTCCTGCTCGGTGAGTCTGGGGTCCGGGGGACACCCTAAATGGTGGAGACCCCGCGTTCCCACCACTCTCTCCCCTAGGAGCCCGGACTGGACCAGGCCTGGTGATCGGCCGTCCGCCTGGCCCGGGACCTTCTCCCCCAGCGCCAGTGCCTGGTGACCGAACCGGGAAGAGCACGCTTTCCGCCGCGTGGGACCGAGGTGTCCCCAGGAGGAAGAGGTGAGCTGGCCCACGCGGAGGGGCTTCGTGGAAGCCGTGACCGGGGAAGGTGCGAAACGAGGCTGCCTGGAGGTCTGGAGACGGAATGAGCGGGGTGGACGCGTGGGGGGCGCGGAAGCTGGGCGGCGGGCCGGCAGAGGCGGCATCGCAGGGGTGCGGGAGTGCGGGGCGGCCGCGTGGAGAGAAGGGGTAACTGGGGACAGTAGCCGGGGGCCAGACAAGGGAGAAAAGCTGAGGAGATGGAGGAGGCCCGGAGAGATGGGGGTGGGGCGGGGCGACAGGAATGGGGGCCTGGGAACAGTTGTGGGGGCAACAAAGGGCGAGACGCCGCAGACGGAGGGTGGGGTTCTGGGGGAGTTGGGGAAGCAGAACAGAGACACGGAAAGGGGTTTCGGGAAACCGGGAAACCAGGAGAAACAGCACCGAGAGTCAGCCAGCCTGGGCGGGACAGGAAGGACTTCGCAGGGGCCGCAAACGGGACACAGGCATGGGGGGGCGGGGGACACAGACGTGTATGAAGGTGGGAGCAATGAACAATCAGGGGAAAGAGCAAGTGAAGGTAAAAGAGGTTTCTTTCACTTGTTTGCCGAATAGGTGCAAGGACAGGAATAGAGACAATGGGAGAAGGAGCAGGGAAGAGGGAGGGGAAATACCAGAAATGACAAAACCGCAAAGAAATGAGGAAGAACCAGGAAACATGTCCATACATGGAAATAAAGTAGGAGTAAGGGGATCTCAAATGCAAATCAGCGGTGACCTGATGGGGTATGGATGATTAAGTGGTGAGACATCCGTTTATGGTTTTGCAGTCTTATCAAGATTTAATATATGTTGAATCGTTTCATTTAAACAGATTTGAAGGAGAATACGAATTTCCAGTTTGTAAGGCTGGTGAATTTTATTAGTATTTGCTTCTAACTGCAACCCTTATTCACTCAGAGGGCACAAACTTGTCGGTCAGTCGTGGGTCCCTTCTCATTTCCTGGGATGACGAGAGTGGTAACCTGGATAATAAAGGAACTGAATCTGTTACCACATGATTACTTTTCCAGGAATATTAAAACGATTGTGTCTTTTTCCCCCCTTCTCCATTATATTTGCTGTTTCCCTTCTATCCCTCATATTGAATTTTACAAAATATTTTGAGATAAATCTTAATCTGTTGAATAACTTTTCTGTAAATGGTCATGGATTTTTTAAATAAGCACTAGTGCCCTGGCTGGTGTGGCTCTGTGGACTGAGTGCTGGCCTGCGAGCCAAAAGGTCACTGGTTTGATTTTCAGTCGGAGCACGTTCCTGGGTTTCAGGCCAGGTCCCTGGTTGGAGCGGATAGGAGGCAACCACACATTGGTGTTTCTCTCCCTCTCTTTCTCCCTCCCTTTCCCACTCTCTAAAAATAAATAAATAAAATCTTTTTTTTCCCTTTAGTTAAAAAAGTAAGCACTGGTGTTACCTATTTTTAAAAAGATTTTATATGTATTTTTTTTTCTTTACAAAAGAAGGGAAGGGAGGGAGCTAGAAAGAGAGAGAAACATCGCCTTGTGAGAAAATCATCAACGGTTGCCTCTAGCACACCCCGGGGACCCATCCTGTAACCATTGCCTGTGTCCTGACCTGGAATGGAACCCGTGACCTTTCGAGTTTGCTAAACCCACTGAGTCACACCAGTCAGGGCAAAACTTCCATTACAAAAAAGAGATTCCATACAGTTTTCCCTTTGAATATATTGTGCTGCTTTCAATTTTGAGCCCTGCATCCTTTCTACTGTTTATCACATGCTGGAACATCCATTCATATTTAGTCAGTAATATCAGGCTATTTCAGTGCACACTTGGTAAGAATGTCTATAATGTTGCTGCAGTCAGAACATAGTTTTCAAGGGTTTATCTAATGTTCAGCAATGTTTTCCTTCCCTTTATGTTCCCCTCAAGTTCCTCTTTTCCATTTTCTGAAAATATTGAAGGAAGGACTGAATTGTCCTGAAACGTGGGTCTCAGAAAGCCCATTATTTCATGGTGTGATTTGATGGACCTTTTTCATAGCTAAGACTTTTTAAAGTTGTTCACCATCAAAATTGCATTTATCATTTTTTGTTTCTGAAATAAGTCTTCATAATTTCCTGGAATATAAGAAAAAAATAATTTTGCCCAGGGAGCCTGTCCTTGTAGAAATTTCTGCCCAAAGTTCTCACAGTACTCAGAGGTGTGAGGTGTGCTGGGTCTGATATGTCTGTCCCAGCCCTACAGAAAACAGGTCTGGGGGAGCAATGCAGGCACCTTAAGAGAACTACTAGATAAAGATGCCATTTCCTGGGCTCCACTGCAGAATAGCAGAATGATAACTTTCAGTCAGCCCTCATCCCCTAGGTATCTGCGTGCTTATTAAAACTAAACTGTTTCCTGTCAGGTTCCTATTAAATCCGCTGGGAAGTTTTGAGAAATGACATCAGCTACATCATCCTCCACAAAGCTGGAGAAGTTCTCTTAAGTGGCGCATCATTGTTTATTGATATGCTCTTGGTCATCCTAAGGTGAACCCAGGGATTCACAGGAGTGCTTTGGGATGTATTTTTTTAAAAAAGTTCTCATTCCTGGCTATGCTTTTTGAAAACAGCCACAGAGGAAGTAGCTCAGGGAATAGTAGTCAAAAGAAGGACCCTTGGCACTTAGCAGAAGGAAGGGAGAAGGCTTATCTGTGGGGTGACAGGGAAATGGAAGAGGAAGGAAAAGGTGGGCAGGCTTGCCTTTGTCAGAGTGGGGAGCAGGTTTGGTCAGGAGAAACAGTGGGGTGCTCTGTTGGATTGGGGTTCAGGAGAGCAGCACAGGGTTCTCATTGCCCTATGAGTTTGTGGATGTCTGTTGGGGACATCCTGAAAAGCACCTGAAAAGAAAGAAAACATTGCCACTGTGCGCTCCATGGAGATGCTTACTATTCCTGACTCTCACGTGACAAAGGACAGGGCAGGTTGACCTTTCCAGCATTTTCAGGTCCTTCTGCTTGTAAGTGTGTTTGAAGCAGGTTGAAGGGTTGTGTGGATGTTTTAAAAGACAGTCTAAAATGTCCCTGTGATTCCTCAGCATACCATCATCTGACAAAACCCAGAGCCCGAGCAGGAGTGGACCGAGGACACCATGGCTGCTTCTCAGGTAAATGACGTGTTCTGGGTCATTTGCTGTGTTTGCTTTTCTTCCTGCCATCAGTTGCTGAGAACCTGCAACTTTACTTCTCCGCTTCTGCTGTTCTGACCTTGTAAAGTTTTTTCATGTACTTCCTTTCCTTTCTTTTTACGATTGTCACAGGCAGCTGTTTATGTACCTCTCCTCTCTGTCCCAGGGCCTTCTCTACATTATCTTCATTATCCAGCCTCCCCAAAGCCATCAAAGATGGACAGCCTTGAATTTATGACTTTCAGCTTCTGGAAACATGCCCTTTTTGGTTGCTAGGCCTATCTGGGGTTGCACCCATGTCCATCGTCCCTGTTGGGGTAGATTTAGAGAGGCCTGGGTATCGGTGAAGAAATTAAATGCGCAGCGTTGAGGTTCCTGTCGCAGTTCTAGAACAGGGGTGAAAACATGCTTATTTTACCAGTCAGGATAGCTCAGCAAGTTCTGACAAAGAAGAGAAGACACAAGAAACGACCTCACTGGTTTGATACAAAACTCTTGCTATTTATTTTCTTTAACCATTTTATTAATTAAATTATTTTTAGAGGGGAAGGGAGGGAGAGAAAAGAAGTATCAGTGTGCAAGGCATACATTGATCGGTTGGTTGCCTCTCACACGACCCCAACTGGTTACCCAGGCCCGTATCCTGAGTAGGACTCAAATCAGCAACCACGCGGTTTACAGACTGACACTCAATCCATCGAGCCGCACCAGCTAAGGCATAAAACTTCCTATATAAATGAACCACAGTACAGATTACTCCCATATAACGTGGCATTTCTATAACACGGTTTTGCTCTAACATGGTTCAAAGGCTGGGGAAAACCCTCATACGACACAGCATCCTAGAATGTGGTTTCACTCTAACATGGGGAATTAGAGAAATCCCCAACAACATGGAGTGTATCAAGGGCTTTTAAGAGCAAAAAATATCTCATTCAAAATGAGGGGAGTCTCTGGACAACATGGAATATAATGAGAGCTTTTAAGAGCAAAATTTAAGAGCAAAAAAACTCACTCGAAATTAAGAAAGTCCCCAAACCACACAGAACATCATAAGAGCTTTTACAGCAAAAGATTTCTCACTTGAAATGAATGAAATTTATAAAGATCTGTCTGCTAAACGCAAACAATCTTAAAATAACAGATTACTTGCACAAAGTACAGGATAGAAGTCAAGATAATGCTAAGGAAGTCCAGAGGATAAAGCTGTCTCATCAAACACAAAGCATCCTCAGTTAATTACTTAGTAGTAATGACAAAGAAAACATTTTTCAATAGTTATTTTTTATTTTTTGCTGTATTTTTTAAAGACTTGATTTATTATTTTTAGAGAAAGGGGAAGGGAGAGAGGGAGAGAGAAACATCAATGTATGGTTGCCTTTTACCTGCTTCCAGCTACAGACCTGGCTGGACACCTGGCTTGCAACCTGGTTATGTGCCCTGGCTGGGAAGCGAACCAGCGACCTTTGGGTTCGCAGGCTGGCGCCTTATCCACTGTGCCAGCAACCAGGACTTTATTTTTTAATTAGTTAATTTGTATTGTATTACAATTGTCCCATTTTCCCCCCATTGCCCTCTCCTGCCCCATTGCCACCCCATACCCTCTCCCACAGTCAGTCCCCACATGTTGTCCATGTCCCTGGGTCATTTATTACTGGTTCCTGGCTTAAACTCTTCCCTTTCTTTCCTCCTTTCTCCCCCTCCCCCACTTCCCGCTGGTCACTGTCAGTTCGTTTTTTGTTTCCATGCCTCTGGTTCTATTGTGTTCATTTGTTTGTTTTGTACACTCATTTCCTGTGTTAGGTGAGATCAGATGGTATTTGTCCTTCACCTCCTGGCATATTTCACTAAGCAGAATACTTTGCAGTTCCATCCATGCTGTTGCAAAAGGTAGGAGTTCTGTCTTTCTGCTGCATAGAACTCCATTGTAAATGTGTCAGTTCTTTGATCCACTCATCCACTGATGGGCACTTAGGCTGTTTCCAGCACTTGGCTATTGTAAATAGTGCTGCTACGAACATAGGGGTGCATAGGTTCTTCGGCTAATTCCTAGCAGTGAAACTGCTGGATCAAAAGGCAGTTCTTTTTCTTGAGGAAATTTTAGTTTAGTTTCTTGAGGAAATTTTATACTGTTTTGCATGGCAACTGCACCAGTCTCCACACCCACTTTTGACACGTATGAGGTGGTATCTCATTGTGGGGTTTTTTTTTTGTTTTTTTTTGGAAAAAAGAAATCTTTTATTTTTCTTCGCACAGAGCAGTAATACAAAGGTGGCTATCTCCTGACTCCATACATCTCTTACACAAAAATTCCCCCTCACATATGCCCAGTTTCATTGTGGTTTTAATGGGCATCTCTTGATGGCTCGTGATGTTGAGCATTATTTCATATGCCTCTGGGCCCTTTGTATGTCCTCCTCTGAGAAGTGTCTGTTTAGGCCATTTGTCCATTTTTTAAATTGGGTTGTCTGTCTTCCTGGTGTTGAGTCATGTAGCTCCTTTATATATTTTGGAGATCAAACCCTTGTCTGAGGTATTATTGGCAGATATGTTCTCCCATACAATTGGTTCCCTTTTCATTTTGCTAATGTTTTCTTTAGCTGAGCAGAAACTTTTTAGGTTAATGTAGTCTCATTTGTTTATCTGCTGCTTTGTTTCTCTTGCCCGAGGAGAAATATAGGTGAAAATATTGATATGTGGGATATCTGCAGTTTTACTGCCTATCTTTTCAGCCAGGACTTTTATGGTGGCACTGCTTATGTTTAAATCCTTTATCCATCTTGAGTTTATTCTGGTATATGGTGTAAGTTGGTAGTCTAGTTTTATTTTTTTGCATGTCCCTGTCCAGTTCTCATAACACCACTTCTTGAAGAGGCTACTTATACTCCATTTTATGCTCTTTCCCCCTTTGTTGAATGTTAATTGACCATTGAGACCTGGATCTATTTCTGGGCTCTATATTATGTTCCATTCATTTATGTATCTATTCTTATGCCAATACCAGAGTGTTTTGATTACAGTGGTCTTGTACTATAGTTTTATATCCGGTATTGTGATTCCTCCTACTTTTTTCTTCTTTTCAAGATTGCTGTAGCTATTTGTAGTCCATATTTATATGGCTCCATGTAAATTTTTGAAATATTTTTTCTAGATTTGTGAAATATGTTGTTGGTATTTTAATAGGGATTACATTGAAACTGTAAGTTGCTTTGGGTAGTATGGACATTTTAATGATATTAAATCATCCCATCCATAAACATGGTATATGCTTCCATTTATTTGTACCTTCCTTAATTTCTTTCTTCAGTGTTTTTTAGTTTTTCAAGCACAGGTCTTTTACCTCCTTGGTTAAGTTTATTCCTAGGTACTTTATTTTTCATATTGCTATAATAAATGGGATTTTTTTCTAGTTTCTATCTCTGATGTTTCATTTTTGATGTATAAAAAATTGCCTTTGATTTCTGGATGTTGATTTTGTATCCTGCAATTTTGCCAAATTCACTTATTAGATCAAGTAGTTTTTTTGTAGTCTGTAAGATTCTCTATGTACATTATTAGGTCATCTGCAAATAATGACAGTTTTACTTCCTCCTTTCGAATTTGGATGCCTTTGAATCCTTTTCTTATCTGGTCATTATGGCTAGAACTTCCAAAACTATGTTGAATGGAAGTGAAAAGAGTGGACTTGTTCCTGATCTTAGGAAGAAAGGTTTAGTTTTTGCCCATTGAGTATGATGTTGGCTGCAGATTTCTTTACATGTGGTCTTTATTATGTTGAGGTATGCCCCCTCTGCTCCCATTTTCTGGAGCATTTCAATCACAAATGGATGCTGTACTTTATCAAATGCTTTGTCAGCATTTGATGTGATCATGAGATTTTTGTCTTTCTTTTTGATGTGGTTTGTATTACATTTATTGACTTGTGAGTATTATACCATCCATATATCTCTTGATCACAGTATATTATCTTTTTAATGTATTGCTAGATCCAGTTTGCCAATATTTTGATGAGGATTTTAGCATTGTATGTTCATCAGAGATATTGGCCTGTAGTTTTCTTTCTTTGTTGTGTCTTAACCTGGTTTTGGGATTAGAATAATACTGACCTCATAGAAAGAATTTGGGAGTCTTCCCTCTTAAACTTTTTGGAGTAGGTTGAAAAGGATAGGAGTTAGTCCTTCCCTAAATGTTCGGTAAAATTCACCTGTGCAGCCATCTAGTCTGGGGCTTTTGTGTGCTGGGAGTTTTTTTTGATTACTGCTTCAATTACACTAGTTGTTATTGATCTGGTTAGACTTTCTGCTGCTGTTGAATTCAGTTTTGGAAAATTATGTTTTCCAGAAATTTTAAATTTGACAACCTTGGAGAAAATAGACAAATTTCTGGAAACATATAATTTGACAAATTTGAAATTTGAAAACCTGGGAGAAATAGACAAATTTCTGGAAACATAGAATTTGACAAATTTGAAATTTGACAACCTGGGAGAAATAGACAAATTTCTTATCATGTAGTTGTTTGTAGTAATTTCTTACAATCCTTTGTATTTCTGTGGTATTGGTTGTGATTTCTCCTCTTTCATTTCTGATTTTATTTTGTGTTTTTTATTTTTATTTTTTTGATGAATGTGGTTAAAGGCTTGTCAATCTTGTTAATCTTTTCAAAGAACCAACTCCTGGATTTATTGATCCTTTGCATTGTTCTTTTATTGTTCTCCATTCTGCTCTGATCTTGATTATTTCCTTCCTTCTACTCACTCTTGGCTTTGTTGTTACTCGAGTTTTTGTATCTGTAGGATTAGGCTATTTATTAGAGATTCTTATATCCTTTTTAGGTAGACCTGTATTACTATGAACTTCCTTCTCAGGACTGCTTTTACTGGGTCCCATAGGTTTTGTGCTATTGTGTGTTCATTTTCATTTGTGTCCAGAAACTTCTTGATTTCTTCCTTAATCTCATTGTTAACCCATTCACTATTTAATAGCATGTTATTCAGTCTCCTTGAATTTGAATGTTTTCTGGCTTTTCCCTTGAGGTTGTTTTCTAGTTCCAAGCCATTATAGATCTGAGATAGAATTTCAATTTTGAATTTGAGGAGGCTTTTTTTGTGTCCTATCATGTGGTCTATCTTTGAGAATATTCCATGTGCATTTGAAGAGAATGTGTGGTTTGCTTTTTTGGTGTGAAAAGTTATATATATATGTATATATTAATTCCATTTGGTCTAGAATGTTGTTCAATGCCATAATAGCCTTGGTGTTTCTTTGCTTGCACAATCTGTCTGCTGTTGACAATGGAGTGCTACAATCCCTTGCCATGGGTGTGTAGCTGTTGATATCCTTGAAGTCCTCCAACATTTTTCTTCCATATTTGGGTGCTCCTATGTTGGATGCATATATGTTTACAAGGGTTATATTTTCTTGATGGAATGTTCCCTTAAGTATTATGAAATGTCCTTCTTTATCTCTTTTTATGGCTTTTGTTGTGAGATCTTTGTTGTGTTATCAGTATTGCTACCCCACCTCTTTTTCATATCCATTTGCTTGAAGCATTATTGTCTACACCTTCACTTTCATTCTATGTCGATCTTTTGTTCTGAGGTCTCTTGTAGGCAGCATATATGTGGGTCATATTTTCTTATCCATTCAGCTACCCTGTGTCTTTTGATTGGTGCATTTAATCCATTTACCTTTTAGGTTATTATTGATGCGTACTTGTTCATTGTGACTTTTCTCATTTGTACCTGTGTTCCTCTCTCCTCTCTTTGTCTGTTATTTCATCTTCTTAAATCAGAATCTTTAGCATCTCTTGCAGTGTTGATTTGATGGAGATGTATTCTTTTAGCCTTCTTTGTCTGGGAAATTCCTTATTTCACCTTCCATTTTGAATAGTAGTCTTGCTGGGTAGAGTCTTGGTTTTGGGCCTTTGTTTTTTATTACTTGGAATATTTTTTGTCATTCCCTTCTGGACTGTAGAAATCAGCTGATAACCTTTTTGGAGCTCCCTTGTAAGTTATTAGCTATTTCTCTCTTGCTGCCTTTTGGGTGGGTCTCTCTTTGTCTTTGAAATTTGCTATTTTAATTATGATTTGTCTTGGGATGGGCCTGTTTGGGTTCATCTTCATTGGGACCCTCTGTGCTTCCTGAATTTCTGTGACTTTTTCTGTCTTCAAGTTAGGGAAGTTTTCTGTCGTTACTTTTTCAAACAGGTTTTCTATCCCTTGCTTCTCTTCTCTTTCTGATATCCCTATGATATGGGATATGTTGTCCGGCAGCTCTCCTAAAACCTCTTCAATCTTTTTCAGTCTTTTCATTTTGTGGCACTGTGTGTGAATTTTTTTCTAAGTTGTCCCCCCACTCACTGATCTGATTCTCTGCTTCCTCTTGCCTGCTTTTGACTCCTTTTACTATTTTCTTCAGTTCAGAATTTGTATTCTTTATTTTCTCTGGGCTTTTATTATTTCTGTGTCCTTTTTAATGCTGGTGTAGTTCTCAGGAAGTTCCTTGTAGTTCCCCTGGAGTTGTTTGTAGTTTTCTTTGAGCTTGCTGAGCTCATGGAGCTTCTCCATAATTATTATTTTGAATTCCATGTCTGATAGTTTGCTCGCCTCTATTTCATTTAACACTCTCTGAGGATTTCTCCTTCCCTTTTGATAGGGGGATTGTTTTGTTTCTCCATTTTCTCTTAACTTGTTTGTTCCTGCTACTTAGGTTGATATGCTTTGACTTCCTATTTTCATGCTATGTCCTTCTGTGGTAGGAGGCCTATGGGATTCAGAGGTGCAACCTGCTAGATTTTCTGAACTTGTTGCTCTTGGGATGCTTTTTATGCCACTTGTTTTGTGCTGTCTGGTTGTACTTGGGTTTTTGTTGTGTTGCTCTTTGCTGCTTCTTTCCCTGTAGTTAGCTGACTGAGAGTCGCTCCACCCACCATGTCTTGTATACTCTTTAGAGGCGCACTTTCTTTACTTCCTGGATCTGCCTCTGGTGACTTCAGATCATGTCCCAGTCTAGACCTAGGCAACTTGTTTGAGACTAGCTGAGATTCTGTCTCTTTGTGTGTCTCCTTCAGTTGGTAATGCAGTCAGTCTGTTGTTAGCCTTCAGGCTTACGCACTGCACTGTCAGACACGGCAGATTAATTCTGGTGACCAAGGCTATTGCTTCCCTTTAGGCAGACACCACCTGGGAAAAAAGGGATCTGCCCACAATTTCTGGTATAAGTTATCACTGGGACCCCATTGGCTGCTCCCTTATTTCTCTCCTCAAAGCTACTACCCTAGCCCTGGCTGGTGTGGCTCAGTGAATTGGCACAGGCCTGCGAACCCAAGGGTTGCTGGTTCAATTCCCAGCCAGGGCACATAACCAGGTTGCAAGCCAGGTCTCCAGCCAGGTCCCCAGCTGGAGGCAGGTGAAAGGCAACCATACATTGATGTTTTTCTCCCTTTCTTCCTCCCTCCCTTCCCTCCTCTCTAAAAATAATGAATAAAATCTAAAAAAAAAAAAAAAAAAAGCCGTCTCCCCAAACTCTGCTTACATGTCTCTAGTCCACTCTGCCCTCTGTCTGCAGGAGACCAGAGTATGTGGGTTCCAATGTATTTTTGTGTGGAGTCCCTTTCAGAACTCTCTCTGTAGCCATCTTTCTCTAGCCTTCAAAACTCCATGGCTTTTCTCTTTTCATAGCTCAATGCTATTTCACTCCCAGCTTTTCTGCTGTAGGCTGGGAAGCCCAGCTGGGGGTTTACACTCCACCCTTCTCAGGTGGAACACCTGGCTGCTGGTATGTTTCCCCATCTGTTCAGCCACTACACATGGGAGCCCAGCAAGCCTTCTAATGTCTCCACAGTTCTGACGAGTCACGTTGTGATGAAGTGTCTTATTCTGTTATGTCTGGGGTTATAAGACTTCTCTCCAGCTAATGTTCTTTTGGTTGTTCTTGATGATTTTTCCACAATTAAGTTGTAATTCCAGATTGGTCCTGGGAGGAGATGGAATGTATCTCCACTTAGTCTTCACCATCTTGGATCCTTTGGTTTTTCTTTCCCTTTCTTTCCCCCCCCCCCCAATAATGTCAAAGCAGAGATGACATGTCCTTCTGTGTGCTTTAGTCATCTGATATCCACTGTTAAAGTCCACATATATTCATTCGGCTGAGGTGGTGTTTTTACCATTAGTCAGTAGTTTCCCATCATTGTTAACAAGGATATAGCAGGGAATTATGAGAGATTTGACCCAAAAAACCATCATATTTCATATGGAAACATCCCTATCTTAGTTTTACTTTGCTTTGAAAAATGAAGACCCTACATTTATTTCCGACACATCATTGGCTTTTGATATGGAGGCTTTAGCTCCCTAGCTGGTGGCACAGTGGATAAGGTGCCAGCCTGGGAACCCAAAGGTCGCTGGTTCAATTCCCCAGCCAGGGCACATAATGAGGTTGCAAGCCAGGTCTCCAGCCAGGTCTGTAGCTGGCAGCAGGTGATAAAAGGCAACCATACATTGATATTTCTCTCTCTTCCCCTCTCTCTAAAAGTAAAATTAATAAAATTTTTAAAAAATAAATAAATGATATGGAGGCTTTAATCCATCAGACCTTGTTTCACATGAAGAAGAAACACACAGTATACAGATACAAAATGAAGAAACAAGAATTGAAAAAAAATAAGGAGAGGCTTAGGAACCTCTGGGACAGCTTTAATGTGCCAACATCTGAATCATAGGGATGTCAGAAGGAGAAGAGGAAGAACAAGAAATTGAAAACTGATGTGAAAAAAGAAAATGAAGGTAACTTTCCCTAATTTGGTGGTGGAAATATACAAGTCCAGGAAGCACAGAGTCCCAAACAAGGTAGACCCAAAGAGGACCACACGGAGACATATCATCATTCAAATGCCAAAGAGTAAAGATAAATAGAGACTATCAAAAGCAGCAAGAGAAAAGAAGAGAGTTACCTATAAAGGGTTCCTATTAGACTACTTGCTGATTTCTCAGAAGAAACTTAGCAGGCAAGAAGAGACTGGCAAGAAGTATTCAAAGTGATGAAAATCAAGGACCTAAAACCAAGATGATTATCCAGCAAAGGTATAATTCAGAATAGAAGGGCAAATAAAGTGCTTTCCCAACCAGGTAAAGCTAAAGGAGTTCATCATCACCAAGCCATTATTATATGAACTGTTAATGGGACTTAGTCAAGAAAAAGAGGATCAAAACTAGGAACAGTAAAATGACAACAAACTCAAAACTATCAACAGTAGGATCTAAAAATAAAACCAAAAACACTAAGCAAACAACTAGACTAAAAACAGAATTGTAGGTAATGGGGATTATTTTCAGGATTATCAGATGGGAGGAGGAAGGAGGAGAATTTGGGAAATGGTGCAGGGATTAAGAAGCATAGTCGATAGGTACAAAATAAGGGTATGTTAAGAATAATATAGGAAAGGGTGACTCCAAAGAACTTAACATGCATGACCCATGAACATGAACTAAGGGGCATGGGATTGTTATAGGGAAAGACAGTACTAGTCAGAAGGGAGCAAAGGGAAAAGAACAACCGTAACAGCATAATCAATAAAATATACTTTAAAAAGATCAAGCTCAGCCCTGGCTGGAGGCTTAGTGGATAGGTGCCAGCCTGTGAACCCAAAGGTTGCTGCTTTGGTTCCCAGTCAGGGTACATAACCAGGTTACAAGCCAGGTCTCCAACCAGGTCTGTAGCTGGAGGCAGGTGAAAGGCAACCATACACTGACATTTCTCTCCCTTTCTTCCTCCCTCCGTGCCCTTCTCTTTAAAAAAGTAATGACTAAAAAAATTATTAAAAAAAATAGATCAAGCCTTGGTCCTGTAAAGTCTTGTTATATTCCACATTCATGTCACAGACATACTCACATTATACCTTTCTGTGTTGTCAAAGTTTATAAGACTCAGAATAATGTATATTGCATTCTGTTAAATTTCCAAGGTACAACTCTATGGTTTTGATACACAAAATTTTTAAAGAAATATAAGACTAATGAATACTATCTATACTTTATTTTTTATCATTTTGTGCATTACATTTTATTTTGTTCCTAAAACAAAAATTGTCGTCCACAAGTAGATTAATGAAATTACAGAATCAAAGAATAATCCTCATTTCACTGTCATAAAAATTCTGTCACTTTTACATTATGTATAGTTTCAATACGTATATCTCTCTGTGTACATAAAATGTTAACCATTGAGATATTTAGTATTCTTAAATACATTTTCTTAAAATGTTCTTGTCCTTCCCATTTACAGAAGGACAATGAGAAAGGGAGGGAGAATTAGGAGAGAGACATCAATGTGTGGTTGTATCTCTTATGCCCCCAACTGGGGACCTGGCCCACAACCCAGACAAATACCCTGAATGGGAATCAAACAGGTGACACCTTCATTCACAGGCTGGTGCTCAGTCCTCTGAGCCAAAGCAGCCAGTGTCAGAAAATATTTTCACAGTAAAAATAATGATGTGGTTGATAGATTTCTTATTTTCGAGAAGTGTAAATTTTGTAAAAGTCCGTCAACTCGGAGTCATGTGTAAAGTGTTCACTGTTCTCCTTTTTTGTGCTATTCAGAAGTATGGCACATGGACCAGAGAAAACGATATCTCTAGTAAAAAGTGAGCTTGTTAAAAATGTGGAAACAAAGGTCCCAATCCAGAACTTATGAATGAGAATCTACTTTTTTACAAGACTGCAATTCTTTGTTGTCTCAATTAGACATGAAGTCGTGCTTACAGTTCCAACTTACCAGGCCTTTTTCTGCTGAATGATATACATAATTTATCAACATTGATACAAATACAAAACAGTCCATATGGCTGTGTCTGCCCTTTTATTTAAAAGGTTATTTATTGAAGAGTCTGCAGTGCATTTGTGGACATATGTCATTCTCAAATCTCAGTGTTAGAATATATATTAGAGAATATTACCGGGTTAAAATAATCTTAGTAGATGATTCAGTATACTCCTAGACTCAACCCACTTCTAACACTATTTTCACATTAGGTTACATTATTAACTCTTGGCGGCCCATTGGTAAACGTGTCTCTTTTCTCAGGGATCGTTGACCTTCAAGGACGTGTCAATAGATTTCTCTCAGGAGGAGTGGGAATGCCTGGACTCAAGTCAGCGAAAATTATATGTTGATGTGATGTTGGAGAACTACAGAAACCTAGTCTCTGTGGGTGAGAATGATTTCCTTTCAGAGTTCCAATTCCATCTGCAGGGTTTTGTTTTCCTTAATAGTTTAACATTTTGGTGACTTATGCTTTGTATAGTAGCCTTTTTGAATGATTCTTAAATCATTCAAGATTTTGGAGATGTTAAGAGATTATATTATTCTACCAGTCTTCTTACCTGAGTACATACTAGATTATAAGTGGGAGAATCTCTCAAAACCAATGTTTCTTTTATAAACAGGTCAAGTTTTCCATAAGCCAGCCCTGGTCTCCTTTTTGGAGCAAATGGAGAAGAACTGGGATGTTTGCGCCAAAAAATCAACATATGTCAACACTGGTAAGTGAGACTGGAATAACAGATGACACAGGTGAAAGGCCCAAAGGTCGCAGAGGATACGGGACTTAAAGTGTGATTTGGAAAGCTGTACTTCAATGCAAAGGATCTTGAAAAAGCCCATGTTTATGTCTTTTGTTGTCATAGAGGCCAGCTGGTCTCCTACCTATCCCTTCCTGCTATATCACCTTGCTGCTTACCTGGGTGGCCATGTGAAGGGTGTCGCTTGTAGAAGTGGCAGGATTGTAACCCAAAGTGGTCCTAAACTGTCCACAGGGTGTGGTAGCTTTGGGTCTTCTCTTCAGGTACAAGGTCAGCCAGCACCTACAAATGGCTCCGTTCCACCCATCATGAGTTACAGAGCGATATTCCTACTTGTGTTGGTGTGGAGGAGCCCGGGAGAGGCAAAGATGATCTGAGGGCAGCTGCAGCTAGTGCCATGCGTGCAGCCACTGAGTGAGAGGTACGGGGCATGCAGTGGCAGTTTGTTTCTGAGATTAAGGCGAATCTGAAGCCTGAGGCAAGAGAGGCCATTTATATGGAAAAGCCAATGGACATAGCTTGGGTAGGCGGTCAAGTTGAGTGGTACAATGTCTAGAGAATCAGTAGGACAGGGCTAGTGTTATCCAAGTAGACTGGGACTCGCATATGGCACCTGCCTGCTCTCTCTGTGGTAGGGGGAGCTCAGCAAGGGAGTAATGGCCTTTGCCAGCACTGCTGTGTGGGAGAAAGCTGCCCCTCCAGACTTTGTTCTGCAGCCAGACAGTGTAGTTCTGCATATGTCCCTGGGACCTTTCAAGCTACTGTCATAATGCTGGAGTTTAGAGAGGCCAAGTCCCAGGAAGTCTGTGTGTAACCCTTTAAGAGGAAGACTTTGATTCCAGCACCCATCAGTCCCTCAGCCACCGTTGCCACTGGTGATCCAGCAGGTTACCTTTTTGATACTGGTTCCCCAAATTTAGTTGATTGCATTTTTGTTTCTTATTTCTATCTTAAGAACATGAATGATAAGTTTTCCACTCAGTACACTAAACACATTGTGGGACTTACAAATAAGTACCAGCCATGTGTCAGTTACCTAGTAAAATTAAAGTGTGTATCTGGGTTTTTTTGGTTTATTTTATTTTTTATTTTTAGAGAGAGGGAGAGAGAGTCAGAAGGAGAGAGACATCAATGTATGGTTGCCTTTCACCTGCCTCCAGCTACAGACCTGACTGGAGACCTGGCTTGTAACCTGGTTACGTGCCCTGACTGGGAATTGAACCAGCGACCTTTGGGTTTGCAGGCTGGTTCCTTATCCACTGTGCCACCAGCCAGGGTTATCTGTGGTTTTTACTCTACTTTTTTTATGACTTACCTTGTTTCCTTCTGTGCCTGGTCAATGGTTTACTGGTTCTGGATTGCTCTTCATGGCTGAATTGATGTTCTGAGATAAAAACTTTTCTCAATTGAATGTATTTGCAAAGTTTTATAACTATCTCTTCTAGATATTTTTGTTTAAAAAATATATTTTTTAAGATTTTATTTATTATTTCAAGAGAGAGAGGAAGGGAGAGAGGGAGAGAGGGAGAGAAGCATCAATGTATGGTTGCCTTTCACCTGCCTCCAGCTACTGACATGGCTGGAGACCTGGTTTGCAACCTGGTTATGTGCGCTCTAAAAAGTATTTTTTTTAAACTGCATCAATTTATTAGCTCTCACAATTCTGTGCTTGACCAGGCTCAGTTGAGTGATTCTACAGATGTTGTTTGGAGTCTCTGGTATGGTATTGATTGTGACCACCTGTCTTTCTGCGGTCTCTCCATGTGGTTCATTCCAGCCAGCAGGCCAGGCTTCTTACCTAGCAGCTCAGGACTCCCACAGTGATAAGAGGATGAAAGTTCGCATTGTTAGTTTTCTGAAAGGCGAAGTCTAGTACTAGACTAGCACCACTCTTCCTGTATCCCATCAGGGCACAGTAATAGGCTGCCCAGATCAGTGAAGACTATGAACCAATGAAGGTAGGAACACTGAGTAGCCATCAGAGCCAGCTTTGGTGACAGTGTCTCGTGTGTAAAACTGAGTTGGTATTTATTCCTTTACTTTTAATTTTTTAATTTAATTTTATTATTGTTATATTACATCAACCCCTTTTTCCTCCCCTCTGTCCCCTTCCCCACCCATCCACACCCTGTCAAAGTCAGTCCCACTTGTCCATATCCATGGTTCTTCCATGCTAGTTCCTTGACTAAACTGCTCCCCTTCTTTGCCTCCTCCTTCCCCCTTTATTTTAAATTTGATTAAAAAAAAAAAAAAAAACCCACCATGACCCCTGTGGCTCATTTGGCTGGGCGTCGTCCTGAAACTCAATAGTTGCTGGTTCAGTTCCCGGTCAGGGGACATACATGCCTGGGTTTCTTCATAGCTCTGACTAATATTTCATCATATGTATTTCAGTTTACTTAGCTGTTCACCTATTGATAGATATTTTTGTTGCTTCCAATTTGGGGGTATTTTAAATGAAGCTTCTATAAATAGTCTTGGGTAGACTTCTGTGTAGGTAAAGGTTTTTAGATGTTTGGTTAAACACTAAGGAGCACAATTCCTGGATTATATAATAAGTGTATATTTATGTTTAGGTTTAAAAAATATTGTATATGCTACTTGGGTTGTCCTAATTCTTTTCCCTTTGTCTTCCTCTGTGCATCCCACCCCCTTTTTTTTAGTTTTGTGAGAACCCTCACATTCTCTTCCCAAGGAGCTGTAGCATTAGCATTTTACATTCATGTGATGAATGAGATTTGCGATTTCACCACATTTGCTGTTGTCAGTGTTCTAGGTTCCCCAGTTCCAGTAGGGGTTTAGTGTTGCTTAAATGTGCTGTTTGTATAATTTTTACTGTTTTAATGTGCATTTCTTCAGTGTTATAAGGTATTGAGGATGTTTGTAGATACTAATGTTTTTAAATTTATTTTAATGTTTTAAAAAGCTTTTATTTATTATTTTCAGACAGGGGAAGGGAGAGAGGGAGAGAGGCAGAGAGGGAGAGAGAGAGACATCAGTGCCTTTCACCTGCCTCCAGTTAAGAACCTGGCTGGAGACCTGGCTTGCAACCTGGTTATGTCGCCCTGACTGGGGAATCGAACCTGCAACTTTTGGGTTCACTGTCCGGCGCCTTGTCCACTGAGCCACCAGCGAGAGCTGTAGATACTAATTTTTTTTTAATTAAAAAAATTTTTTTAAAGATTTTATTTCATTATTTCTAGAAAGAGGGGAAGGGAGAGAGGCAGAGAGGGATAGAGACATCAATGTATGGTTGCCTTTCACCTGCCTCCAGCCACAGACCTGACTGGAGACCTGGTTTCCAACCTTGTTATGTGCCCTGGCTGGGGAATTGAACCTGCGACCTTTGGGTTCGCAGGCCAGCGCCTTACCCACTGTGCTACCAGCCAGGGCCTGTAGATTCTAATTTTTAATCTATATGTAGTGTGCTTTCTGTTAAGGTGTTTGTCCATTTTTTCAAGTTTGTTTTTTCACACTGCTAAGTATGAAAACATCTTTGAATGTCTAACATAATAGCCCTATACATGTTGTCTTTTACAAATATTTTTTCCCAGCTTGTGGCTTCTCTCTTTTCTCCCTTGATGAGGATCACTTTTTGCTTGCTTGTTTGATTTGAAACATGAGAACTTAAATCATAACACAAAGGATTGAAAACAAAAGTTGGTAAAGAATTTGCCTTGAGCCCTGGCTGGTGTGGTTCAGTGAGCCCCGGCCTGGGACCCAAAGGGTCGCAGGTTTGATTCCCAGTTGGGCACATGCCAGGCCCCCAGTTGGGGACATATGAGAGGCAACCAGGTATTTACACTTCTCTCCCTCTCTCTAAAAGTAGATAAAATCTTAATAAAAAAAAAAAAAAAAAAAAAGAGAAGAATTTGCTTTGAGAAAGTGTGAACTGTATAAGATTAAATTTGTGTTATATTAAAAAACCCTGGATATTTGTAGCTTATTTAATTTTTGAAATAAGCACATAATGAACCATGGCTTTAAGGAACCAATGATATAACTATTTTGATGTCATATGTCAAGTAGTATAAAATCTCCTAATTTATTCCAGAGTTTCTGTACAATGGTAATTTTTTTTCTTCTACTCAATATCTTTACTGATGTCAGTAGTGCTCCAAAGATGTAGTGGTGTATAGACCACTTTGAATTTGTGTTCTTACATGCTTTGGGTGACTCCCAGAAATGGAATTGTTGTGTTATATGACATTTATTTGTAAATATTTGATGAACCTCCATCTTGTTTCTGTAGTGGCTTTACCAATTTATTTATAATCTCACTGATAGTGCATGATGGTTCTCATTTTTCTACATCATTGCCAATTCTTGTTGTTTATTAATTTATTTCTTTTAGTTATTTTTTAAAGATTTTATTTATTATTATTTTCATAGTGAAGGGAAGGGAGGAGGCAGAGAGGGAGAGAAACATCAATATATGGTTGCCTTTCACCTGCCTCCAGCTACAGACCTGGCTGGAGACCTGGCTTGCAACCTGGTTATGTGCCCTGTCTGGGAATCGAACCAGTGACCTTTGGGTTCTCAGGCTGGTGTCTTTCCACTGAGCCACCAGCCAGGGCTTCTTTTAATTATTTTAGTTGTTTAGTTTTAGAGAAAGAGGAAGGGCAGGAGAAAGAATGGAAGAGGAACATCAGTTTATGAGAGATACACCTACCAGTTGCCCATCACACCCCCAACTGGGGACCACAATTCAGACATTTTTTGTTGGCTTGATATCAGTCTTCAGTGCTGCAGTTTCTGTGGTGTTTCACTAATTACTCTTCTTTTTAGTATGCACTACAATGCATTCTCCATTTATTTACATGGCTTTAGCACTCTGTGTCACGCAAAACAGAAACACATGTTGAAGATGCTTGTAAACAGCAGGATCGTTGAACATTCCACAGTAGAAGCTGGGAATTGGGAGTGTTTTTATAACAGGGTCATTGCGTGTCATGGGTATCGTGTTGTGTAGTTTCCAAAAGTAAGTAACTGTTCGTGCCCTTTGATTGAGTTTTTCTCATTGTACCTTTCTTGGTTTTGCTTTGAAGTACTCGAAAAAGTAATATATTCAATAATTGCTTATCTTCAACATACATTCACCTGAATATCATACCTGTGAACCTTTCTTTTCTGTTTTTCAGATGTATCATCTGAAGACAACCAGGCCTTGTTGCAAAAGCCAGGATTAGATTTATTCTCTGAAAAAATACTGGTAAGATATCAAAGCTGTGCCTTGTATTATGTAATGAGAGGCTGATAAGAAAGTATCACAAGAAAAAAGGATGTTAAAATGTGATAATTATCCTTTTTTTAGTGTTTTTTAAATTTAATTTTATTGTCGTTTTATTACATCCATCCCCTTTTTCCTTCCCTCTGTTCCCTTCCCCACCCACCCACTCCCCCCAAAGTCAATCCCACCTTATTCTTAATCCTTGTTATCTAAAGAGGTGAAAAATAGGCCACGTTTGGGAAATTCCCACTTTAAGTCAGTTACATTTGCAATCAATGTGTTCCCAAAGGTGAAGCCCCAAAATGGTTTTCGAAGTATATATATTTTTCTGAAGGCAGTCTGGAAAACCTATGAACTCACAATCCATGTGTACATTTGAATTGTCTGAAATGGAGAGTGGGATCAAATTTTCAATGCTTTGTAAAATTGAGTCAATTCTCACCAGGCTTCAAGCCAGGTCTCCAGCCAGATGGGTAGCTGGAGGCAGGTGAAAGGCAACCATACATGGATGTCTCTCCCTCTCTGCCTCTCTCCCTTCCCCTCTCTCTAAAAATAATAATAATAATAAAATCCCTAAAAAAATTTTTTTTAAAAATTGAGTCAATTCTCATGTACATACAATGTAAATGTGATCAATTTGGCAATCATATTATTAAGGAGTTACTATACTTCATTGAGAAGTAATGTTTTCTTTTATTCCATTACATAAACCTATGATCTAGGGAAGTATTTTTGGTTCAACCACCATGGTTTAATAGTTATTAGAGAATAGTTATTCGGGAATAAGTGTACATATTTAATGAAATTATAGGTGTCACTAAAGGCCTTTTTATATTCAATGATTACCACCAGAGTACATGTAATGAAGACAGAAGTTATCGAAGCAATGAAACCCAGAAAATTTTTTACTACAAGTCAAATTGTAATAAATATAAGAACACTTATCTTCCACAGAAGTATTATAAAGGCAGAAAAGTCTTTGACCAAATGTTAAATCAAAATACACACCAGGCTATACTTAATGTGGAGAAGTCAAGCAAAGAAAGTACATGTGTTGAATTACATAAGGAATCTTCAAATAGTACTGAAAAACAGAATATTCCTATTGAGGGGGATACTTCTAAATGTTTACCACGTGGGAAAGTTCTCAGTAAAATAGGTCATCTAAATAGAGTTAAGAAAACCTGTGTAGGAGAAAAACGTGAAGGTAAAGACTGCAGTAAAACATATAATTGGACTTCAAGTCTTACCCTACATCAGAAAGCATCTACTAGACAGAAGCCTTATACATGTAGAGAATGTGGCAAATCCTTTAGTTTGTCCTCAACCCTCAGAATTCACCAGAGGATGCACACTGGAGATAAGTGCTATAAATGCAGAGAATGTGGTAAAACTTTTAGCCAGTCCTCAAACCTTATTTGGCATCAGAAAATTCATGCTGGAGAGAAGCCTTACAAATGTAATGAATGTGGTAAAGCCTTTTGTCGGCCTTCAGCCCTTACTCGGCATCAGAAAATTCATACTAGAGAGAAGCCTTACCAATGTAAAGAATGTGGCAAAGCCTTTAGAGAGTCCTGGGTCCTTACTCAACATGAAAAAGTTCATACTGGAGAGAAGCCTTATAAATGTAGTGAATGTGGTAAAGCCTTTTGCTGGACCTCAACCCTTCGGAAGCATCAGAAAATTCATACTGGAGAGAAGCCTTATAAATGTAAAGAATGTGGTAAAGCTTTTCGACATTCCTCATCCCTCACTCAACATCAGAGAATTCATACTGGAGAGAAGCCTTATAAATGTAGAGAATGTGGTAAATCATTTAGCCAGTTCACAGCCCTCAGTCAACATCAGAAAAGTCATACTGGGAAGAAGCCTTATACATGTAGAGAATGTGGTAAATCCTATAGTTGGCCCTCAACCCTTAGTATTCACCAGAAAATTCATACTGGAGAGAAGTGCTATAAATGTAGAGAATGTGGTAAAACTTTTAGCCAGTCCTCCAATCTTACTCGGCATCAGAGAATTCATACTGGAGGGAAGCCTTTCCAGTGTAAAGAATGTGGCAAAGCCTTTTGTCAGTCTTCAACCCTTAGTCGGCATCGGAAAATTCATACTGGAGAGAAGCCTTATCAATGTAAAGAATGTGGCAAAGCCTTTAGCGAGCCCCGGACCCTTACTGAACATCAAAATGTTCATACTGGAGAGAAGCCTTATAAATGTAGAGAATGTGGTAAATCATTTAGCCATTCCTCAAACCTTAGTCAACATCAGACCATTCATACTGCAGAAAAATGTTATACATGTAGAGAATGTGGTAAAGCCTTTCGCCAGTCCTCAACCCTTATTGAACATCAGAAAATTCATACTAGAAAGAATCCCTAATAATGTAGAGAATGTGGTAAAGCCTTTTACCAGCCACTCAACATCAGGAAATTTACGAGATGTCTCATAAGTGGAGTCACAAAGCCCTTAGGGATTCCTGAAAACTTAGCTTCAGAAAATTCATAAAGGTGGCTATGTTATTTTGGTTTTGTTATAGTACAATGTCCAGGGTCCAGAATGTCTGTAGGAATAAAATTTCATGTAAATGAGAGTTGTTTTATTTCTGTGTTCTCCAGTGAGGAACATGAAAAGGTATATTGATGCTAATATTACCTATATTGAGTTTTTGTTTGTTTGTTTGCTTATTGTGGTCATTTTTTAAAAAAGCATAGCCCTGGCTTATGTGGCTCAGCGAATTTAGTGCTGGTCTGCAAACCAAAACATTGCTGGTTTGATTTCCAGTCAGGGCACAAGCCTAGGTTGTAGGCCAGGTCCCCGTCTGGGGTTGTGCAAAAGGAAACTAATTGCTCTATCTTATTCACATTGCTGTTTCTTTCCCTCTTTCTCCCTCCCTTACCTCTCTCTAAAAATTATATAAAATCTTACATCTATGTATATGATGTTATTTACATATATGGTTTTATAGATATGTAAATTTTTATGTATATAAGTATATATATTTATCTCTAGATTTAGAGGTCATTCTGTCTTCATTGTGTACAGAATATATATTCTCTTGCTTTCAGACAAAATTCTGTAAATGTGCCAAATCAATATCCTTGAATGTGTCATTGAGGACCACTGTTTTCTTATTGTCAGATTTATCTGTGGATGTCTATGTCAAGTTAAAGTTGCCTACTCTGATTGTATTGCTGAATAAAAATTGCAATAACTAAATATGTACCAGTAATCACTTAACTGTAAATTGAATAAATGACTAAATCCAAAAAGGGAAGGTAGCCCTAACTGGTTGGCTCTCAGTTGGTTGGGCATTATCTCACAAAGTAAAAGATCTCTGGATCCATTCCTGTTCAGGGCACATGGCTGGATTGTGGGTTCAATCATCTAATGGGGCACCTATGAGAGTCAAGCCATCTATATTTCCCACTCACATCTATGTTTCTCTCACTGTCTTCCTCCTTCCCCTTTCTAAAAATAAGTAAAAAATGTATTTTTAAACAGGGTAGTGTATAGGTGGCAGAACAAGAGCCAAGAATATGCTATCTACAAGAGGACACCCACTTTAGCTGAAAAGACATAAAATAAAACTGAAAAGTTTTTTTTTTAATTGTTCACCTCTACCTTTGGGCCCCAGAACAACCTAACTCTGCCAAGAATTCTGTTCTAGAGTCTAATAGTGGACGGTGTACATGTATATAGGTGTGAGAATGACCGTGCTAATAGGGCACTGACTTTTGTGGTAGAGGTGACTTTAAATGGAGCCAACATGTAAGCAGATTTTAGATAGTCAGAAACTTATTTTGGCAGCTTAAAGAAGGCCTGATCGGTAACTCAGGTTAAGAGGCCTTGTTTTTTTAAGTGAACCATTAACCTGATGATTGTTTACTTTTGTCTTTTGAAAATTTGGAACTCTTAGTAAAAATAAAATAAAATTTGGAATTCTAATAAAGAAAAATGCCATGGTGGAAAAAGATGTTTCAGTCAAATGGAAATTTTCAAATGCTGTGGTAGCCATACTGATACCAAACAAGTAAGTTAAAATAGGCTATAGCCCTGGCTGATGTGGCTCAGTGGATTGAGTCCCAGCCAGTGAACCTAAAGGGTCACTGGTTTGATCCCCAGTCAGGGCACATGCCTGGGTTGCAGGCCAGGTCCCCAGTTGGGGATGCATGAGAGGCAATCATACATTAATGTTTCCCTCCATCTCCCCTCCCACCTCTCTAAAAATAAATAAAATGTTTTTTTAAGAAACAGGCTATAAAAAGAAAAGGTATTTCATAATCACAAAGGATCAATTTAAAAGAGATTATAACCCTTGTAAACGTTCATGCACCCAATGAAGAAGCACTTGAATATAGAAAACAAATACTAATGAACATAAAGGGAGAGATTACCTTTTATAGTATTGAGTTATAAGAATTTTTCAAATATTATGGATGGTAGACCCTTACGAAATCTGTGACTTAACAATTGTTTTCTCCCTTTTGATAGATTGTATTTTTACTTAACATTATCTTGTCCTTCATTACACAGCATTAATTTTTATGTAGACTTATTTTATTTCATCTTTCTCTTTTTTATATTGATGTTATATCTAAAAATGTACTGGCAAATCCAAGGTCATGATCATTAAACCCTATGTTTTTATCTAAGAAACTTATATGGTTACTTACATTTAGATCCCATATATTGATAGCTTCTATGTGTTGGCGAAATTATAATCATTCATATTTAAAACACCTACTGAATCTTTTCTGGCTGGTGTGGTCAATTGGGTGAGTGCAGACCTTTGAAACAGAAGGTTGCCAGTTTGATTCCCAGTCAGGGCACATGCCTGGATAGCTGACCAGGTCCTGGATTTGGGTGGGCAAGAGGCTACAGATGGATATTTCTCTCACATATTGGTGTTTCTCCCCATCTCCCTCTAAAAAAAAATTATTATTATTTTGTATATAAAAACACCTGTTGAACAAAAGTGCTTAAATAACTACCAGGGCCTTTGTGAAATTGATTTGCAGTGAATAAAAAATTCTTACTCTTAAAAGCATGTTCATAACACATTTTATACTTTAAAATTTTGTATGAATTTGTTGGGGTAACCTTGGTTAATAAAATGATACAGGTTTCAGGGGTATATTACATCTTCTGTATATTGTATTGTATTCACCATCCAGTGTCAAGTATTGTTCCATCAACATTTTTCTCTTTATCCTGGTCTACCTGTCCACACACCTTTTCCCTCTGAAAATCAGCATTATGTTTTCTTTGTCTATGAGGTTTTAATATCTTGTTTTGTTTTTTGCCTAATTCCTTACATACATTTTAAACCAAATTGTGTAATAAAAACTTATTTAATTTTTAACCAAACTTTCACTGAATAAGGAATATTTTTGAGTCAGAAAGGCTCTGATTTTTTAAACTTCAAGTTCATTTATAAAGTCAATGCTTCTTGCTCTTCTATAGAGTTTGGGCATTTGTGCACAGCAATACATGATTATGTACACTTTAAAAAGATTTTATTTATTTTTAGAGAGAGGGGAAGAGAGGGAGAAAGAGAGAGAAACATCAATGTGTGGTTGCCTCTTGCACACACCCAACTGGGGACCTGGCCCACAACCCAGGCATGTGCCCTGATTGGGAATTTCACCAGGGACCCTTCAGTTCTCAGGTGGGTGCTCAGTCCATTGAAACACACCAGCCAGGGCTGTGCATTAATACTGGTTTATATAGAGCTGCAAGGACAAGAAGATGTACCCCTAAGCAAACCATAGTGCCCAGCTTTGCTGATATTACAAAGCCTACTCCCTATTTCTAATGCAGACCTGCGTAAACAACCCCTTCACAGGAAGATCAGCTCAAAGAACCTCTTTCTTGCGTTCCTTGCCACTGCATAGTGGAATAGTTCCACTGCAGGAACTATTTTAAGGATGCTTACTTCCTGATGTAAACAATAACAGCAAAGAGTAGCTCTAGTTTTCCCGATTACCAAGAGCATCAGTTATACCCTTACTAATGAGGAATATGCCAGTAAGTATCGGCTATGCTGTGCCACTTCTGAAGCCGGATTGGCAGGGGCCGGATCAACCACATACTCAATAGACATGGACAAGCTATAGAAACATCTAAACCATTATTTCCAATAAAGGTCATCTCATGTCCTCCGAAGGAATAATACGAGCTTTGAACCATCTCAAAGTATCTGAACCCTGACAGTGTAGCGCGACTTTATGACTTCAAGGAAATTAATATATGCCGGCGTAGTTCCAAACTTGGCAAGATAAAATTGGTCTTAAGCCAAAAAAAGGAAACCCTCGTGCCCCGCCCTCGTCCTCAGTGACAAGGAACCGGGGGAGGCGCTGGCGCAGTTTCCTGCTCACTGTGCAGTGGCTGGGGAGTAGGAAAGGCACGTTCCTTTCCTTGGTTTGTTTGTTTGTTTTTTGCTCAGTCAAAACTAGATGTTCTCAGTCCTTCCATAGTGGAAAGCCTACACCCGCGAGCATGGCGCCACTGGGACACGTGGCAACGTGGTCCTCGGTGTTTCCGGGGAAACTGGGAAGCCATCTGCTGGTGGTCTCTCCGACTTCCGGTCATCCGCTGGTGGTCTCTCCGACTTCCGGTCATCGGCTGGTGGTCTCTCCGACTTCCGGTCATCGGCTGGTGGTCTCTCCGACTTCCGGTCATCCGCTGGTGGTTTCTCCGACTTCCGGTCATTGGACGCCGCTGGCGGCGAGGTTTTTCTGCTGAAATCCATACCGTAGGCGGCGCTCCCACGTCATCGCTTCAACAGCTCGGGAGATGCAGGGACCTGCTCCCCCCACCCCACCCCTGTCGCTGCACCCGGGCTTGGCGATCTGCTGCTGACACCCCCCCCCCCTTCTTTAATGAGAGATCCGAATCCAGGAAGAGCACCATTTCCATAGGGTGGGACTTAGGAGAGGAGAACGGGGTGTCCCTGGAAGAAGCAGTATGTCCTACGCAGGAGGGGCCTCTGTGGTAGCGGTGAACCCTGAGATTGGTGTTGGGGAAGGTGGCAGGGGGAGGCTGTGAGGGGATCCGGGGTCTGGAAGAGAGAGACGGACACGTGGGAGGGAGGAAAGGTCCGTGAGGGTCCTTACAAGGGCAAGGCAGGGGTTGGAGGACGGGCTGGATTGGGCAGCACTATGGGAGCAAGTAGCCCGGGAAGGAAGACGGGAGAAATGCGGAGGAGATAGAGGAGGCCCAGAAAGAAACGGGGAGCCGACAGGGAGAGGGCCCTGTGAGCACATGTGGGGACAGCAAAGGACGGGGCTCTTCAGATGTAGTGGTTCTGAGGACAAGAATTGGGGGAGGGAGGACAGGGACAGAAAAGGGGCTTGGGGTGAAGGAATAGAGACACAGCACTGAAAGCCACAGGAGAGACAGGGGCCCCAGAAGAACTGTCAGTTTAGAGGCAGCCAGGTCAGAACAGTAGGGTGTGGCAGGAATAGGCCTGAGAAAAATACTTGCTGGGATATGGAAATTATCCTGTGTAGAATGACACAATGCTGGGCACCCATTTGCTCACCTTTACTGAAATGTGTGGCTTGCGAGCTTAAAAATGCACGTACAGAAGTTCTCAGCGGGATTCTTCCTGCCCTCAAGACCTGGAGTCTCCATTCCCCCCAGAGCAGCCCCTCCCAATCAACCCCAATAAACCTGTTGGCTGTTCCAACGTGGATCCCAGGCGATCTCTCAGAACAAAGCTGTTCTGACAAGGACAACGGGCCACCGAACCACAGGGAGACCTGAAAGTCATCTTTTGAAAACAGCAACTTATATTCTTTCCATTACTTTTTGTTTAACTCCAAGTTATGGACAGGTTATTCCTTTCAAGTAGGTTGAAAATGTTTGGGTAGTTTAGCAAAAAAGCTTCTAAACATCTCTGACTTTGTCTTGCAGGAGCAACCAATGTGGAACAAACTTTGACTTCATGGCTTATAGGTGTTTGCACTAATCTAGAAGCCCTTGAAATTATACTTTGTTTCAGCATATCAACATAACCTGTGATATTTATTATTGGGAACCTGTGATAACTCTAAAGGACAGGAAAATGTTTTCCTTAAATTCAGTAATGTAGTCCCAGCTAGGGAGTGTGCAACTTTTGTCACCTGTACTAAAAATACTTTATACTTTTAGCAGATGGAAATGATTTGCAACACCATCACTAATATATCTTATGCCTTTGGCTACATCAAATTGCCTGCAGGATGAGTTCTACTAACAGTCCGTAGAAAGTGTTTATTCCTCTGTTCCATGCTCTCTAGAAACACCTTAACTGAAGGCGTTAATGCCTCAGAAAACACATACCACCCAGGCTCCCCAGGAACTCTGCCTTGCACCTGACTGGAACAATGGTTTGCACCTGTTTACCTCCACTGAATATATACTTTTGATTATATATTTTAAAGATTTTATTTATTATTTTCAGAGAGAGGGGAAGGGAGAGAGGGAGAGAGACATCCATGTATGGTTGCCTTTCACCTGCCTCCAGCTACAGACATGACTGGAAACCTGACTTGCAACCTGGTTGTGTGCTCTGGCTGGGGAATCGAACCAGCGACCTTTGGGTTCGCAGGCCGGTGTTTTATCCACTGTGCTACCAGCCAGGGCTTGAACTATATTTTTAGCACAACCATGATAACATCTTTGAATATAGAAATAAGTGGATTAGCCTGTGCTACGGTAAAAGCTTTGAATGCCACCTCTCAAGGCACAAGTGTCATCAGTCAAGAACTAGGACAAGTTAAAGAAGTGTTTTTAGAAAGTTGTGCTACTATGGACAACTTAAAAGTTGTGCTCCTTTTAAGACATAATTGTGGATGTGAGAACTCTATTAGACTCTGCTGTTTCAAACCAACTGAATTTCATAGTTCATGGGGCATAAAGCAAGTAAAGAAATGTCCAAGATAAAACAAAGAGAAGGATCCTTTTGTATTGATGTGCACGACATCCTGGCTGCCTAGAAATGCTGCTCTCCAAGAGGCATTTTTTATTCTTTTCATCTTTTCCAGTATCATAGCTTGTCGTTCCACGCAATGTGCCCCCTTATGTGGATCTGCAATTAAGTGTATTCCTCACCCCTCTACCAGATTGTCTAATACCGAGTTACATGCTCAACAGCAAAATACTTAGTTTCATATGAAACTGAGCTCCTAGAAATAAGGTAGTTTAGACTCACCGTGGGAGAATGATGGGAGAAGCAAGAGCTGGACAATTTTAGTGTTAAGTAATAGTGAACCAACTCAGTAATGAATGCCTATGAAAAGCTACTGTTTTAGCAACTGGAGATACAACCCACCCTGCCTCCAAGGGACCGCAAGCAAGTTGAACTTTATTTCCGGGAAGACTGTAGCATTCAAGACGGTATCTCAGCCCTGTGCTCCAGGGAGAGACAGCCCCCGCCCCCCAACATGAAGAACCACCTGTCAGCAGATGAAAGGATGGTGGAAAGATCGCTGGACTGCAGTTTTTATCTGATGAGCATTTCCCATAATCCTAAACCCCTTATCTGCACTTTTTTCCCTCCCTGAATTCCAAGCCCCTTAAAGACATTTTCCCCCTCCTATAAAACAGGACGGTTTCTGGGTCCATAATCTGTCGTCTTCTCAGGTCCCCAGCGATGTAAAAAAGCGCCCATAGTCCATCACCGTCTGTACTTCTTAGGTCTGGTGGTGACACAGCAGGAAAGCCAACTTCTCTGGCTTCCTACCAGGATTTTCGTACCTGGAAAAAGAAACGGGAGCCGAAGTGCAGGGAAGTTCAGGCGTCTCCCTGGGCAGGTCCACAAGGTGGCACTCATCACTCCCTCGCTGTCACCGTGTGGGCCCGGCCCCTTTCAGACCCGGCGGTCGGGTCCCGGGAGACTCTGCCCGGCCCCCTCCTCCACAGCCCCGCCTTTCCCCGCTCCCAGCACCGTCTTGCATAACCGGAGAGAAATCCCAGGGGATGGTGAGCCGATGGGCAAAGGGCTTGTCTGAAATGTCATCACTTGGTGGTGCTGGCGAGGGGGGGGTCCCCAAAATACTGACTTTGGAAAGTGTACACAGGGTTGGGCTAATGAGATGGATGAATCAAAAGCAAGGACCAAGGAGGGTAACCCAGGAGATTGAGGTGGAACGCGGCGCCCACCGCGCGGGGTCCTCCGCCCCCCCGACACTCCGCCCCCCGACACTCCTCCAGCGGGGCCGCCCCCCGACCGCCCCCCCCAGCGCAGCCGCGCGGCGCCGGGTCCCCACCGGCCGCTCCACGTGACGCGCGCGGAGGCTGCGCAGTCGGTCGCCGGAGACAAAGCGCCGGGACGGAGCATGGACGCGCCGCTCTTCCTGGTTCGGCTCCTTCCGTGGCAACGCGGTGGCCCGAGTCGCCGCCCCTGAGCCGGAGGAGGCCGAGGGGCCCGCCCGGGGCCGCCGCAGCGGTGAGTCCCGGTCCCCCCGCGGCCCCCGGCGCCCCTCCCCCCGCGCGGCGCCCCGCACCCCTGTTTCCTAAGGGGACCCGAGCCGGGGACACTCCGCCCGTGGGGTGGGACTTGGGCCGGCAGAACGCGGGGTCCCCACGGGAGGGGAACCGCCGGCCGCGTGGGGGGGGCTTTGGGGATCGGGAGACGGGGCGACAGGCCGACAAGTGACAGGGAGGGGAGGTCGGGGAGGGGTCGTGGGGGTGCAAGGGGCCTGGGGACAGTCGCCGGGGGAGGAACCTGAGAGGCTAAAGGCGCCGACAGGGACAGGGGCGGTGAGCCCACGGGGGCAGCAAGGGGCCGCACAGGGGACACGGATGTCCGGAGATGGGAGCGAGGAATCCGAAGGATCGGGGGGAAAAAAAGCAAGTGGAGGTGAAACAGGTTTCAGGGGTCCCACGGAGCAGGGGTGGGAATCGAACCTGTGACCCTTTGGGTCACAGGCCCGTGCTCAGTCCCACAGAGCCACACCAGTCAGAAAAAATAATAATATATATATATATATATGTTTTTTCCCTCGCATAGTTTTCCTGTTGAATATTGTGTCAGGTTTCCATTCGGGGTGCTTGCTGCCTCCTTTCTGCCGGTCTGTCATGTTGGAAAAATCCGTTGGTATTTTGTACAAAATAGCAGGCGGCTTCGCGGTGCGCCGGGTAAGGATGTCCTACGGTTAGGACAGGCCGAGTGTAGTTTCAAGGGTTCGTCTAGCGCTCAGCAGTTTGTAGCTTCCCTTTCTGGAATTGGCTGAAGCAGGAGCTGGGAGCCGCTGGGGATCTGTTCCCAACTCCCAGGTCTCCATTCTCTGAAAATACTGAAGGACGGGACTGGACTGATCTGAAAATAGTGAAGAATGGACTGGATTGGTCTGAAACGTGGGTCCCAGAAAGCTCATCTGGTCACTGTGTAATTTGATGGACATATTTGCATCACTAATTTTTGTTTTGTTTTCCACACCATAACTTGCATCTATTATTCTATGTTTCTGAAAGAAGTCTTTGTAATTTCCTGGAAAAGGAGGGGAAAATGTGGTCCAGGGAACCTGTCCTTGTTGAAGTTTCTGCCCAAAGGCCTCACAGGACCCAGAGGTGTGAGGTGTGCCTGGGTCTGACATGTCTGTCCCGGTGCTACAGAAAACAGCTCTGGGGCAGCAATGCAGGCACCAGGAGGGAACTAGATGAAGGTGCCATTTCAGGGGCCCACCAGCAGACCTGCAGAAATATATCTTAGAGCGGAGCCCTCATTCCATAGCATTCTGCGTGCTTATTAAAGCTAAACTGTTTCCTGTCAGGTTCCTATTAAATCCCCTGAGAAGTTTTGAGACATGACATCAGCTCCGCCATCCTGCCCAGAGTCGGGGAAGTGCTCTGAGTGGAGCATCATTGTTTATTGAAGTACTGGAGGTCGACAGCCAGGGCGATTTTTAAATAGTTATTCTAAGAAAATTTTTATTTAAAGTTCCATGGTTAGGGGGAGTGGGCTCACCCTGCATGGTGTGGCTCAGTAGGTAGAGTCAGTCTGGGAATCAAAGGGTTGCAGGTTCGATTCCCAGTCAGGGCACATGCCTGGATTGCAGGCCCAGTTAGGAGTATGCAAGAGGCAACCACACATTGATGTTCCCTGCCTCTCTTTCTCCCCCCCTTCCCCTCCTCCTAAAAATAAATAAAATCTTTTAAAAAGAGAAAAAGTGGTCTCAGGGAACAATTGCATCAAAAGAAAGGACAAAGCTTATCTGTAGGATGGAAGGGAAGGAGCAGGGAAAGAAAAATGTGCCAACGTGCCTTTGTAAGAGTGGGGAGCAGGTTTCGTTCAGGGGAGGCAGTGGGGTGCTCTGCTGAGTTGGGGGTTCAGGAGAGCAGCACAGCCTTCCCATTGCTCTGTGAGTTTGGGGACATCTGGGGGGAAAAAGAGCACCTGAAAAGAAGAAGGACAAACCTACCTGGAGTGTGGTCTCCACTTGCTGTTCCTGACTCTCCTGTGACAAAGGACAGGGCAGGTTGACCTTTCCAGCATTTTCAGGTCTTTCTGCTTGTGCGTGTCCTGGGAGAGGATTCAGGGGCAGGGCGGAATCCTTTGAAGGCACAGTTCTCAAAATGCCGGCTTGATTCCTCAGCACATCATCTCCTGAGCATCACCAGAGCAAGAGCAGGACCAGCATGTCATGGCTGCTTCTCAGGTAAACAGTGTGTCCCGGGTCAGAAACTATGCTTTTCTCCCTAATATCAGTGGCCTAGAACCTGCAACTTGATTTCTCTGCTTCTGATACTCTTCTTATAACTGTCACAGTTAGCAGTTTATGTACTTCTCCCTTTTGTCCGAGAGCCTTGTGTGCATTATCTTTATCCAGCCTCCCCAAGGCCATGAAGAAATCCTTTGTTGAATTACTGACTTTCAGCTACGGGACACATCCCCTTTCTGGCACATCTACCTGGAAGACAGCCATGTTCCACATCCCTGTAGGAATGGGTTCAGAGGCTTGGGTATCAGTAAAGAAGTGAAATGTAGGTTTTAGGTTCATGCGGGTGCAATATCAGCTCTATAGAGAAGGGGTAAAAAAAAATACTCATTTTACGGGTCAGGATAGCCCAGAAAGTTCTGACAAGAGTAGACAGAGAGACCTGCTTACTAGTTTGGTACAAAAGTCTTGCTATTTAAATGCACTGCAGTATTTGTGTTTGACACATGGGAGTTAACATGTACAGGAACATTTCCAAAAATTACTGTTTATTTGGGAAACTTTTCACCCTAAACTGGCACTGAACCAGCACCCTTTGGGTTTGCAGGCCAGCGCTATATGCACTGTAGTGATTTTTTTCTTGATTTGTGTAATTATGTTTTTCAGTAGTGTCATAGCAGTGATCACATACCTTGGCGTGTGTCACCTGATAGCCATTGTTCAAGTCCACCTGGGACTCATATCGTGGTGGCCTTTTCACTATATAGTCAATAATTTCTCTTCAGAATTAACATCCAGGAGGTCTCTTGATGTATACTTGCTTGGTTTTTTGAGTTTTTTTTTTTTTAATTTTAGATCAAGTTGGGAGTAAAATTCAAGGTCTACGTGTTACTGTTATGTTTCAAAAATATTCTTATAACATACAGGAATCTTTTTCTAAGATGATCTTTGCTAAATTTTCAAAAGTTCAGAATCACAGGTGAATCATTTTCTGTTTTCCTTCTTGTGTTACTCAGAAATATGGCATGTGGAGCAGAGACATTGGTGTCACCAGTAAAAAGTGACCTTGTGAAATATGTGGAAACACAGGCCCCATCCCTGGCAGTTGCTTGTTGTCTGAATTAAACATGAAGAAGTTCTTACACTTTGAACTCAGTATGCCTTTTCCTACTGAGAAATATATACAATCGATGATGATGAACAATCCATATGGCTGTGTCTATCCGTTCATCTAAAATGTTATTTTTCTGAAAAGTAAAGCCCGCAGTGGATTTGTGGACATGTGTCATTCTCATTTCTCCATGTTAGAAAACCTATTAGCATTTCTGGGTTAAAATGATCTTACCAGATGATTCCATACACTGTCCTAGGTTCAAACCACTTTGACCACTATTTTCATGTTGGGTTACAATTTTAACTCTTGGTGGCCCCCTGGTAAATGTGTCTTATTTTTCAGGGACCTTTTACATTCAGGGACGTGTCAGTTGATTTCTCTCAGGAGGAGTGGGAATGTCTGGACCTAGCTCAGCGGAAATTGTACGTGGACGTGATGTTGGAGAACTACAGGAACCTGGTCTCCGTGGGTGAGGGTGAGTTCTGTTCGGACTTCCTACTCCAACTACAGGCTTTCGTTTGCTTTATTCATTTAACATCTTTTGGGAACTTCTGCTTCGTATGGTAGCCTTTCAGATTTATGCTCTCAAGGGAGAAATGGGAAGTTATTATTATTCTGTTAGCCTTCTTACCGGAATCCAAAGATGATTATAATGGGAGAATCTCTCTTTTATAAACAGGTCGTGTTTTCCCTAAGCCAGTCCTGGTCACGATTGTGGAGCAAGTGAAAGAGCGCTGGGATGTTTGTAGGAAAAAGACAAAGACAATGTCCACCCACTCAGGTAAGTGGGAATGGAGTAGCAGATGACACAGGTGACAGGTTAAAGGTCACAGAGGATGCCAGGCTTAAAGTGTAATTTGGGAATCTGTGCTCTAGTTAGGCAAAGGATTTTGAAAAGCCTGGGTTTATTTCTGCTGCGGTCCTAGAGGCCAGCTGGTCCCCAATGTGTCCCTTGCTCCTATATCATCTTGGGATTCTGGTTCTACTCCAGTGACCCGTGTCATCCTATTAGCACCTGGTACCAAAGTTCTTCTACCCCTTCAAGCAGGAGGGGTACCATGGTCTGGCTCCTCGTCCATTGCATTGGGGACCTGGGAAAATCTGTGCACATTGCTGAGAAATTGTAAGGTCAACCTTAGTGTTTTCACATTTTGTTTTTGTTTCTTGAGTGGAGTTTATGAAGGAAGTGGTTGAGGTCCTGGAAGTTTTTGCAGAAATCCCAGGAACCCTGGAGACAGATGTCATGATTTCTGGTTTATAATTCCTTTTTCTTTTTTTTTTTTAATACTTTATTTATTCATTTTGTAGAGAGAAGAGAAGGGAGGGAGAAGGAAAGGGTGAGAAATATCAATGTGTGGTTGCCTCTGGCCTGCAACCCAGGCATGTGCCCTGACCGGGAATCGAACCGTGACCCCTTGGTTCGCAGGCCAGCACTCAATCCACCCAGCCCCTGGTTTATAATTTCTAATCCTGTGGAAGTTTCAAAGAAGAGCCTACTTTATGGAGACTAAGTGATTTTTGTCACAGCCCCATGCACCTCCCCAAAATGATAAAATCTGCTTTTCTGTTTCACTTAGCCATGTCATTTTACTCCGTATGAACTAACATACAAAATTTCCAAGTTGTGTTCTTCAGCTGATTGTATTAGAGTAATTTCCTGTAGCTCCTTCCTTACCTTAAAGAGCTGTTCAATAAGTTACTGTCACAGGCGACCTTAGAAGATTGCTCACTATGTAGGAGAAAGTCTTTATTGTTACCTGATTTCTTCATCCCTTTCACTTTATCATTCTCACTTGTTCAGGCCAGTGTTGTTTAGGAATGTGCCTGATGTGTTTTCACTTTTCTGATTAGACCTCGGTCATATTTCTGTTTTTTTTATTGAGAAGTGCAGAGACAAAATGCATGAATGTGCTCCTGTGGTAAGAAGTGATTTATACAATTACTAGACACTTCATGTTTAGGAAAAGGTTCAATGGAGCTTTGTTGCTCACTGAGTATGTCACTCTTAAAAGTGGTAGGGTTGTAATCCCACAGGGTCCTAAGCTGTTCACACGTGCCCTGGCTCAGGTTCAAGGTCAGCTGCTACCTCTGAACTGCCCGGTTCAACCTGGTACCAGATACAGAGGTATATGCAGGTGATCCTACTTGTGCTGGGCCTGGAAGTGCCCAAGTGAGACCTAGATGTGACCTGAGGCCAGCTGCGGCTAGTGCCATGCTAGTGCCATGCCCTCCGTGGGAGGCCAGACGCAGTTTGTTTCTGAGATTAACGATTGTTTGAAGCATGAAGCGCAAAAGACCGTTTTTATGGAAAAGCTACTTGACATATCTTGGGTGGACTCTCAAGGTGAATTTTAAACTCTCCTTGCTTTTTGAATTCTGTATTTCTTCATTCTGTACTGATTGTTTATTTCTTCCTCACGTTCCAGTTCATTGATTGGAACCCCAGACCCCTTTCCTTCATTCTTGGTTCCATGTGGATTTTTCTTTCTTTCTTTCTTTCTTTTTTATTTTTTTATTAGAACCCAAGCACTCATTTCAGATTTCATGGATTTTTCTTTACTTCACTGAGTGTAGCCTTCATTTCTTCCCTTAGGCCTATACAGTACTCAGTCATTTCTCTGAGTATCATTGTCACCAGTGTTTTGAACTCTGCATCTCATAGGTTGGCTGTCTCCTCGCTTAGTTCTGGAGACGTCATCTTTCCATTTTTGTGCTATATATACTTCACTATTTCCGGAACTGGACAACCTCCCTGTGTTTGCCTCTGTATTAGGGATTCATCAGAGCTTGGTGGCCTGTTTCACTGTCATACTATATGCGGTGCTATATGCGGGTGTTCCCTCAGAGAGGCAGCAATGTAGCTTGCATGTCACTCGCCCCTTTTTCAGTCTCTTCACCTACTTGCTGGCACCCCTTAGAGTGGTTCTAAGAGTGGATGGGCTTGCTTATGTTCTAGAACCTTGGGGGTGCTCTGAAAGGACTCTCCTAAGTCCCTGACTGGTAGCTCAGTGGATAAGGCACCAGCCTGCGAACCCAGAGGTCACTGGTTCGATTCCCAGTCAGGGCACATAACCAGGTTGCGAGCCAGGTCTCCAGCCAGGTCCGTAGCTGGAGGCAGGTGAAAGGCAACCATTCATGGATGCTTCTCTCCCTCTCTGCCTCCCTCCCTTCCTCTCTCTCTCAAAATAATAAATAAAATATTAAAAAAAAAAAAAAAGAGGGGCCTTTTCTTCAGGCACTCCAGCCCCCATTGGTTTTCACTACAAGAGTCTATGAGGCTTTATTTTCCCAGTGCTGACATCTTGAGCGGCTCAGTCTAGCCTGGGGCCGGGATCTCTACCCAGGTAGCCCCTCCTGGCTTTTATAATGTGTGTCCTCTAGTTCAGCAGGCTGCCAGGGCCTCACCTCTGGCACAGTGTGTGTGTCCTCTCTGTTCCAGATACTCACCTCCACCCTTCCTTCCTGTCTGGATGAATAATTCTCCTTTAAACCTTCAGTTGTCAAACTTCCATATAGTTCGATTTTCTGCCACTTGTTTTTGTTTTTGTTTTTGAAGTAGTTGAAATCTTGTGGTTGTGAAAGGATGTCAAGCGAAGCATACCACCTATGTGGTCATCTTGTTGATGTATTATTTCTCTATAGCACTAAATATGATATCATTTTATGAATTTCTATTAATTAATTATCTGTTTACTTGTTGACAGATATTTTCATCGCTAGCCAATTTTTGGCTATTGTAAATAAAGCTTTTATAAATAGTCCCTGGTAGGCTTTTATTAAAAAATATTTTTATATATTTATTTTTTAGAAAGGGAGAAAAACATTGATATGAGATAGATACTTCTATCAGTTGCCTCTGGCATGCCCCAAATTGGGGGCATATCCCAAAACCCAGAGACCTTTTGGTTGGCAGGCACGTGGTGAATCCACTGAGCCATACTAGCCAGGGCCCGTTGGCTTTTGTGTAGATAAAGAGATTTTAATCCCCTGGCTGGTGTGGCTCAGGGTGTTGGCACCAGCCTGGTAACCCAGAGGTCGCTGGTTCGATTCCCAGCCAGGGCACATAACCAGGTTGCAAGCCAGGTCTCCAGCCAGGTCCTTAGCTGGAGGCAGGTGAAAGGCAACTATACATTGATGTTTCTCTCCCTTTCTCCCTCCCTCCATGCCCTGCTCTCGGAAAATAATGAATAAAATCTTAAAAAAAAAAGTTTTTAAACATTTGGTTAAATACAATGGAGCACAATGACCGGACTATATAACAAGTAAGTTTAGGGCTTTTTTACTGAAATACTTTATTGTATATGCTATTGTAGTTGTCCCAGTTGTTTACACCAATGCCCACCCCTTATTTTTAGTTTTGTGAGAACCTTCACTCTCCTCCCAAGGGGCAGTGCATTTTCACCAGCAATGAATGTGAGTTCCGGTTGCTCCACATCCACAGCAGCATATGTTTTTAGTGTGCTCTCTTTGAAGGCGTTTGGTTTGGTTGGCCCTTTTAAATCAGCTTTGATTCTTTTACTGTTGAGTTTGAAAATATCTTTGTATTTCTCTCATAACAGTCCTGTATATATTATCTTCCAAATATTTCTTCCTAGCTTGTAGCTTCTCTGTTTTTTCTCATGATGAGGACAGGATCACTTTTTAGTTTGGTTGTTTTTTTTTCATGAACAATTGATTTGAGACATGGGAGTTTAAATCATAAGACTATGGATTGGAAAAGAAAAGTTAGTTAAGAATTTACCTTGAGAAAGTGTGAACTGTATCAAATTAGTTTTGTTTTATATTCAATAACATGGAGATTATATTTGTGGATTTAAAAAATATGTCAACTAAAATAAAATCTCTTAGTTTATTCCAGAGTTTCATTACCATTATAATAGTGGTCATTTTTTTTCTTCCTTGCTGTATCCTCATTTACTTAAATAATTCTCCACAGGATACAGTGGTTTATGTTCCATTTTGAATGTGTTCTTGTGTCCTTTGGATAACTCCCCAGAAATGGAATTGCTGTGTTATATGGTACTTGTTTGTAAATTTTTGAGGAACCTCCATCTTGTTTTCTAGCGTGGCTGCACCAATTTATTTATAATTTCACTGACAGTACGTGAGGGTTTTCATTTCTCCACATCACTTCCAATTCTTGTTGTTTATATATTTATTTCTTTTAAAAGATTTTATTTACCTTTTGAGACAGAGGATGAGAGGGAGAAATAGAGGAAGAGAAACATTGATGTGTAAGAGATACATCCATCCCTTGGTTGCCTCTCACACCCCCAACTGTGCACCTGGCCCGCAACCCAGGCATGTGTAGTGACTGGGAATTGTCACAGCAACCTTTCAGTCTGCGGGCCAGTGCTCAATCCACTGAGCCACACCAGCCAGGGCTGTTAAGTTACTGGTAATTGCCATCGTGATACATGTGTGCTGGTATTGCACTATGGTCTCAATTTGCATTTCTCTGATTATGAATGATTTTGAACATCTTTTCATGTGTCTATTGGCCATCTTTATGTCCTGTTTAGAGAAATGTCTATTCAGGTACTCTGTCCATTCTTCAGTTGTATTATTTGTTTCATTTGATGTTGTGTATGTTCCTTATATAGTTTGGATATTTAGCATCATTGATGGATATCTCCTTCTATTCAGTACATTGGTTTTTTTGTTTGAATGTTTTCTTGATGGTTCCTTTGCTACGAATGCACTTATTTTCTTGTGGTCTCATTTGTTTAATATTTTTTTCTTTGTTTGCTATATCTACAGAGATAGATCCAAAGCTTTTTTCTAAGGGTGATGGCTGTTAATTGACTATCCTTTCTTGTGTTCTCATGATTTTAGGTCTTCTATTTTAGTTTTTAATTCATTTTGAGCTTATTTGGTACATAACTTAAGAAAGTGGTAGAGTTATATTATTTTATGTATGTTGGTTCAGTTTTTCCAGCACCATTTATTAATTTATCTCACCCCATCTGTATTTCTACCTTCTTATATATTAATTAACCATATATCTTAGGCCATTTAAAAATTCTGTTGTTTTTTCATGTTGTTCTATAAAACTACTTTATATATTCTGAATATTAAAGACTTATAAGATATATGATTTGTACACACTTTTTTTCATTCCATGGGTCGTGGTTTTAACCCACTGTGTATGTACCTTAATGTCTAGGAGTTTTCATATTGGGTATAATCCCATTTGTTTATATTTACTTTGTTTACTTTTTATTTTGGTGATGAAAAGAGAGAGAAAGCTCATAAAATCATTTCCATACACTTTTTTTTTTTTGCTTGATACCAGTTTTTAGTCCTGCAGTTTCTGTGGTGTTTGATTAACTCTTCAGCTCTTCTTTTGAGTATGCATTCACCATTTACTGATAATAGTTTTAGCATTTTTTTGTCACACAAAACAAACGTATTTCGAAGATGCCAATAAATAACAAGATCATTGAACCATACCATACTCTCCATCTGTCTAAAGTAGAATGGGATTTGAGCAGTATGGTTGTGAAATGCAAGCAACTTTTCTTTTGATTGAGTTTTTCTCATTGTATCTTTCTTTTTCTTTCTTTTTTTTTTTTAAGATTTTATTTATTATTTTCAGAGGGAGGGGAAGGGAGACAGGCATCACTGTATGGTTGCCTTTCACCTGCCTCCAGCTGGGGACCTGGCTGGAGGCCTGGCTTGCAACCTGGTTAGGTGCCCTGGCTAGGAATCGAACCAGCGACCTTCGGGTTCGCAGGCTGGCACGTTATCCACTGTGCCACCAGCCAGGGCTTCATTGTACCTTTCTTGGTCTTGCTTTGAATATTTTAACATTTTTGAAGTACTCAAAAATGTAATATATTCAAAATTACTTAACTTCAATGTATGTTCAGTTAAGTGTCATACCTGTAAACCTTTATTTTGTGTCTTTCAGCTGTGTCCTCTGAAGACAACCAGGTCTTTTTGCAAAACCCAGGAATGGAAGATTCATTCTCTAAAATAATACTGGTAAGATATGAGAGGTATACCTTTGGTAGTGTAATGAAAGGCTGATAAGAAACTATGATAAGAAAAAAGGATGTTAAAATGGACAGAGCTTAACATGAGATAGTTATTCATAATAAATTTCACGTTACCTAAAGAGGTGAAAAATGGAACACATTTGGGGAAATTCCCACTTTAAGCCAGTTACATTTGCAGATCAATATATTCTCAAATATGAAGCCTGATAATTTTCTAAGTGTATATATTTTTCTAAAGGCAGGCTGGAAAATCTAGGAACTTTCATAATTCATGGTGTGACTAATCATTTAAATTGGCTTAAATGGAGAGTTGGCTTTAACTTTCAGTGAATCATTTGTAAAACGTAGTGAATTTAAATACACGTTTAAAATTTAAATGTGATAAAAGTTGTCAATCATTTTCATTAAGGAATTATACTTCATTGAGAAGTAATGTTTTCTTTTATTACAATATTCATGAATTAGGGAGTGATTTTTTAAATCAACTTCCGTGGTTTAATAGGTATCAGAGAGTAGTTATTTGGGAATAAGTGTACATAGTTAAGGAAATTAGAGGTATTATGTCACTAAAGGCCTTTCTATCTTCAACGATTGCCAGAGTACATATAATGAAGACAGAAGTTACCAGTGCGATGAAAATTGGAAAAATTTTGACCACAAGTCAAATTGTAATAAATATAGGAATAATCATCTCCCAGAGAACCATTACAGAGGCGGAAAAGTCTTTGACCTAATGTCAAATCATAATACACATCAGGTTATTCCTATTGTGGAGAAGACAAATAAGCAAAGTAAATGTGTCGAATTTCTTAAGGAATCATCACATGGTACTGAACAAAAGAATAGTCCTATCGGGGGTGAAGTTTCCAAATGTTTACCATGTGGGAAAGTCTTCAGTAAAATATTTAACCTGTATAGAGTTAAGAAAATGTGTACTGGACAAAAACATAAATGTAAAGAATGGGATAAAACTTATAATTGGCCTTCAGATCTCACTCTACATCAGAAAATCGATACTGGACAGAAGCCTTATATATGTAGAGAATGTGGCAAAGCCTTTCGATGGGTCTCAACCCTAACTATTCATCAGAGGCTGCACACTGGAGAGAGGCCTTACAAATGCAGAGAATGCGGCAAAGCCTTTAGGTGGGTGTCGACCCTTACTCTTCACCAGAGGATTCATACTGGCGAAAAGCCCTATATATGTAGAGAATGTGGTAAAGCTTTCAGCAAGTCCTCAAACCTTACTCGGCATCAGAAAATTCATACTGGAGAGAAGCCTTATAAATGTGCGGAATGTGGTAAAGCCTTTTGCCAGTTTTCAAAGCTTACCGAACATCAGAATATTCATACTGGAGAGAAGCCTTACAAGTGTAGAGTATGTGGTAAAACCTTTCGCCAGTCCTCAAACCTGACCCACCACCAGAAAATTCACACTGGAGAGAAGCCTTATAAATGTAGAGAGTGTGGCAAAGCCTTCAGAGCATTTTCATCCCTTACTCAGCATCAGAAAATTCATATCGAAGGGACGCCTTATAAATGCAGAGAATGTGGAAAAGCCTTTTGCTGGTCCTCAACCCTTACAAACCACCAGAAAATTCATACTGGAGAGAAGCCTTATAAATGTAAAGAATGTGGTAAAGCCTTTCGTCAGTCCTCCAAGCTTACCGAACATCAGAATATTCATACTGGAGAGAAGCCTTATAAGTGTAGAGAATGTGGTAAAGCCTTCCGCCAGTCCTCAAACCTCACCCACCATCAGAAAATCCATACTGGACAGCTGCCTTATAAGTGTAGTGAATGTGGTAAAGCCTTTTACCGGTCCTCAACACTTACTAAACATCAAAATTCACACCAGAGAGAAGCCTTATAAATGAAGAAGATGTCGTAAGTTCTTCCACCCGTCCTCAACACTTACTCAACATCAGAAAATTCTTATTTGAGAGACACCTTATAAATGTAGAAAACGTGGTAAAGCGTTTTGCCAGTCCTCATAAACCATCAGAAAATTTATACTGGAAAAAAAGCCTTATAATTGTTAAGAGGTATGTCAAAGCCATTAGGGCATCCTCCTTACTAAACCTCATAGAATTCATACAGGAGGGATATGGTGTAAACGTAGGGAAGATGGCAAAGCCTTCCGGCGGTCCTCAGCCTTTTCTTATCAGAGTCATCGTGCTTGAGAGGAGTTGTATAAATGGAATAGTGACAAAGCCTTTATTCATTCATCATTACTTATGCCATATATAGCCATACAGTAGAGAAACCATGTAAATGTAAGTTCCAATTCTTTTAATCATCACTAGTGTCTTAGCTGACATGAGAGAATTCATTCTGGCGTAAAACTGTTCAACGTAGAAAAAGTGGCAAAGCTTTTAAATTGTGCTCAAAACTTATAGTGGAGAATTCATTACGGATGGAAACAAAACATTTGAAGAATTTCACTAAAACTTGAACCATTGCTCCAGCCTCATTCAACATTGGAGAGAGGGTATTGAAGAGAAATATTAAACCTGTAAAGAATTTGGTAATTCTTAATCCTCATTCATACCTCTGGCCATATCATGTAGATTTTACTGGAGAGAACCTAGCAACTAAAAAAAATGTGGCAAAGTTCTACCCATTCATAAACCTTACTCCATAACAGAGTTCATTCTGAAGAGAAACAGTACTTACAAAAAATGTTGAAAACTGATTTTATAATGATCCCAGGTTGTTTGACTTGTGAGAGAATTCATACTAGAGAAAAACCTTAAAAAAGAAGATTGTAGGAAATTGTATATCTGAACATATAGCTGCGTTGTATACCAGGGAATGCACAACTGGGGTGGATTTCAAAGTTCTTAATAAAGGATGATTTGACTTTTGTCCAAAATATACAATTCATAGAGCCCAATGAATTTATGCCTTAAATTGGTGTTACATATGTAAAAAAACTAGGAATATATGTAATTGAATCAGAATTTCAAAATAACCAGAGAATTCACAGTAGAATGCTAATAATAGTTATTATTCTAAATCAGAATACTTACTCTAGAGAATCATCCAACATTTTAAAACATAGTTCATTACTTTTTAGTGTGGTTCAAAATGTCTAGGGGATGGATGTCTCTGTATAATCACTCAGAATATATACTATTTTCTATTGACAGTATTTGACATATTTTGAGAGGGAAACATTAATGTGACTCCAATCTCCTAACAGTTGATGTTACTGTGTTTTTCTTCCTGGTGTATGTGAAGTCATCGGTTGATTATTGGCTTCTTCAAATCTGTGAACCATGTCACTGATCTCTCCCTCCCACGTCAGCTGAGCAAGCCCTTGTAGGTTCTGAATAGTAGTTTGACATTTTTCTAATACTATACATATTAGAATTTGGTGAGTATTTTTATTACATTTTTTAGGAACAATGAAGACGATAATTCATGGTGAACCCTGTGTTTTTAAATATGACTGTGGGTGTGGGTTTTTGTAAAGTAACTGATGGCATTTGTGAGTTTAGAAATTAGAGTGATCTGCCCTGACCGCCATGGCTCACTGGGTCAGGTGGCATCACCAAACCAAAAGGTCACCGATTCAATTCCTGATCAGACCACATGTCTGGGTTGGGGGTCCTGTTTGTGAGAGGCAGCAGATTCGCATTTTTCTCATACATCAGTGTTTCTCTCCCTCTCTTTTCTCCCTCCATTCCTCTTTCTCTCTAGAAATAAATAAAATATATGTTTAAAAAAATAATAATTACAGTGGTCTTTCAGGTTCCGATTTTCATTAGAGTCCTTGAGAATGTCTCAAGAGTTAGTTACATCATTACCTTCTCCTGTAGGAAGTAAAAATAGGACACGTTTAACAAGTTTTATTTTCAATCATAAATGAAGGCAACTCCTGGTCATTCTTTCTTGAGAAATCCCAGAGATCATGGCAGACTTTGGGTTGAAAGTTTTTTTTTTTGGATAGCTCATTTTCTGTTTTATTTTGCATAACTGGCGCTATATCCGTTCACCACTAGTACCTTGAGTATTGCAAGCCATAAGCACCGTTTTGAGGAATTCCACGTGGGGAGATTTTAAAGGAGAAGTCCCAAAGTCTATTGGATTTTTCAGTGTCCCGCACTGAACCTGTATAAGCTGTTAAATATTAGTACTTATGTGTGCACCTGCCCAATAAACCAACACAAACAGACACTAGATATTGAATACTGTTTTATTTTACTTCCTGATACAGGTATAGACCCAGCACGTTTGCAACATTATTTATACGCATCTATGTATGTTTTGTGTCTAGGACTCATTCCCTGGACCAGTGGCTTTATGGTTGTAGATTTGTTACAGGACGAAGTCCAGGGCGCAGACCATCCATAGGAATAAAATCTCAGATGAGAGTTGTTCCGTTCTAGGTATGCTCCAGTGAGGAATGTTAAAGAGGTGTATTAATACAAATAATACCTACTTTTTCTTTTCCTTTTTCTTTTTTTTTGGTGGTCATTTAAAAACACATACTGTCCTTGGGTTCATTGTATCCGGAATACATAATCTTCTGTTTTGGGGTAAAAATCTCTAAATGTGCCAAATCTGTCTTCTCTAATATGTCATTTAAGACCACTGTTTTCTTGTTGATTCTTCTGTCAGATCTGTCTATGGATGTGAACGAAAGGTTCAAGTCCCCTACTATGACTATATTACTGAATTTAAAAATTGCAATAACGATATACCTATCAATAATCACTTAAATGTAAGTGGATTAAATGATAAAAAAGAAGGTAGCCCTGAGCGGTGTGGTTCTTCATTAGCTGGATATCATCTCACAAAGCAAAATATCTCTGGTTCCATTCCTGGTCAGGGCATATGTCTGGGTTGTGAGTTTGGTCACTGGATGGTGTGCATAGAAGGGGCAATTGATAGATGTTTCTCTCCCTCTTTTTCTCCTTCCCTTTGCTCTAAAAATAAGTAAAATATTTTTTAAAACAGGGTAGTGAATAGATAGCAGAACATTGGTATTTCTTTCCCTCCCTTTCCCCTTCTCTCTTTAAAAAAAAAAAAAAATGAGGTCTTAATAAAATAAAACATCTCCTGAATGAGAGTGCTTAAATAATCACCAGGATTTGCGGGATCAATGTGCAGTGATTAAAAAAAATCCTTACTGTCAAAAAAAAAATCAGGCTCATGATACATTTAACTGTTTTTTTTTTTGTTTTTGTTTTTGTTTTTTACATTTTTAGTGAATTTATTGGGTTGGCATTAGTAGGATGATACAAGTTTTAGGGGCATAATTCTATGTTACATCATCAGCATTTTTCTACCCTTTACAATCTTCTACTTGCCCACACCCCTGTTCCTCTCTGAAAATTAAGTGTGTTTTCTGTTTATACAGGTTCGTTTATTTTTCCCAATTCCTTATGTACATTTAAAACCAAATCGTGTAAAAGAAACCCTGTGTTTTTAACTGAACTGTCCGTTGTATTAAAAATTACTAATATTTTTGAGTCAGAAAGGCTCTGATTTTTTTCTTTATCTTCAAATGTATTTATGAAATCAGAATGTGTCTTGCGTCAGTTTTTTTTCCATAGATTTTTGGGCCTTGTGCACATAAATACATCACAGGGTATATACTTCTTTAGTCCTGGTTCACGTAGAGCTGCAAGGACACCCAGACGTGCCCCTAAACAAACTGTTGACCAGCCTTGCTGATAGTTCAGAGCCTACCTATATGATACAGAAATTATCTGAAAGGTTGTTTCCAACACAGCATCTTTTGCTTTTCCCTAGAATTAATATGTGTCTTGAAACTTTTAAAGTGTTTTTACCTTAATATTTTAGTGAGCTTTTATTATTTTAAGTAAATAATATACTCAAATGGATCAAAATTTTGGAAGATACATTGCTCTTGAGGAAAAATGGGAAACTACCCTCCCCCTGTCCCTCTTCTGTGCCTCCCAGGACTGAGCTCACGTCCTTGAGCTCTGCTTCCTGTACACACACACAGTGTCACGATTTCTCAAGAGCTGCCACAAGGAAACATACTTCATAGTAGATGTTGACTAGCACAAACAACAACAGCAGTTATTGGTGTGGAAAAGGAGATAAACTTATTAGATATTTGATCATTAAGTTTACTTAACGCATGTATTAGAATATACCTTCCTACTAAATGGTGCAAAATTAGTGATTCTTGGGGCAAAAACAAATCCTAACATAGCCAAAAAGTTTTTTGTACCTGACATTTAGAAATACAGCACCAGCACCCAAGTTGGTGGCACAGTGGATAAAGCACTAGCCTGCAAACCCAAAGGTCGCTGGTTCGATTCCCAGCCAGGGCACATAAGCAGGTTGCAAGCCAGGTCTCCAGCCAGGTGTGTAGCTGGAGGCAGGTGAAAGGCAACCACACATTGATGTCTCTCTCCCTCTCTCCCTTCCCCTGTCTCTGAAAATAATAAAACCTTTAAAAGAAGAAAAATACAGCACCAATAAAGAAAAATAGGTTAACATTTTTTAAAATTTAAATTTATTGTTATTTTATTACATCCATCCCCTTTTTCCTTCCCTCTGTCCCTTTCCCCACCCACCCACTCCCCCACAAAGTCAATCCCACTATGTCCGTGTCCATGGTTCTTCCATGCTAGTTCCTTGACTAAACTGCTCCCCTCCTTTGTCTCCTTCTCCCCCCCTTCCCACTCCCCCTTCCCTCTGCCCACTGAAGGTCTATTCATTGTATTCATGTATCTGGTTCTGTTTTACTTATTTGTAGGTTAACATTTAAAAATATAAAGTAAGCCCTGGCTGGTGTGGCTCTGGATTGAGCTCCAGCCTGTGAACCAGAGGGTTGCAGGTTCGATTCCCAGTCAGGGCATGTGCCTGGGTTGTGGGCCGGGTCCCTAGCTGGCAGTGGACAAGAGGCAACCACACATTGACGTTTCCCTCTCTCCTGGCTTGCAACCCAGGCATGTGCCCTGATGGGAAATCCAAGCAGCAGCACTTGGGTTTGCAGGCTGCACTCAGTCCACTGCGCGACATCAGCAAGGGCTCTATAACAGTGTTTTTAAAACCTTACTTCCTTTCTAAAAGCAATGCATATTTTCCTAATGAATTTATAATATTTTAGTTGCATCATCTAGTATCTCAGGTCGTGCCTCTATTAAGACTAAAAGGGCCTCGAGTCATGGCCTTCCTGGTGAACGGGGAATAGAAAGGAAATGCTGCTGAATGTGTGATTGTGTATTCTTCCCAGGGAGAGCTGAGTTCACATTCTAGTTCTTCTAGTTCCAGAGTTGATTGCAGTAGCTGTTTAATAAAATTGTTTCCATCCATTCTAACCGCAGAAACATTTCTGGATCCATTACCCTCCCCACCCCCAGTTTCGCAGAGATCCCAGTTCCTATCAAGTTGTTTCATCCTCACCAGCAGGAAGGGCTTGCACCTGGCAAAAATAGCTTTTGACTGAAATGTTTTCAAAGACTATAATGGCCACGTAAGACGAACTTTTAGGGTATATAACCCACAGTCTTCTCAGATCGGTGGCCAGCTAAATAAAAGAGCCTATTAAAGATTCAACCCCTGCCTCTGCTTCTGGGTGGTGGTGACAGGCGGTATGAATGCCCACCTTCCCGGGTTCAATACCAGCATTTTTTTTTTTTTAATTTTTAAAAATTTTATTGTTGTTGTATTACATCCATCCCCTTTTTGCTCCCCTCTGTCCCCCTCCCCACCCACCCATTCCCCCCAAAGGCAATCCCACCTGTTGTCCATGTCCATGGTTCCTTTACACTAGGTTCTTATCTAAGCTGCTCCCCTTCCTTGCCTCTGCCTCCCCCCTCCCCCCTCCCCCCAACCCCGTTCCCCCTGACCACTGAAGGCCTATTCCTGGTATTCATATATTTGGTTCTGTTTTGCTTGTTGTTAGTTTTGCTCATTATTGTCCCGTAATGGGTGAGATCATATGATACCTGTCCTTCACTGACTGGCTTATTTCACTAAGCATAATACTCTCCAGTTCCATCCATGGTGTTGCAAAGGGTACAAGTTCCTTCTTTCTTTCTGCTACATAGAATTCCATTGTGTAAATGTACCAAAGTTTTCTGATCCAATCATCCACTGATGGGCACTTAGGCTGTTTCCAGCACCTGGCTATTGCAATACCAGCATTTTTAAACCTGAAAACCTGCCTGGGCTGGAGGAATGAGCTGCCACGTGCGCACGTGGCAGACCCACAGGTGTCACTCCTAATCGTCATGTGGCTTGCCTGGTCTCCTTCCCTCCCTAGCTTCACCTTCAGATGGCCCCCGGAACGCCCCCTTTTTCCCCTCCCAGTGCCGTTTTGCATAGACCAGGGAGGGTGAGTGCCTGGAAGAAGGCTACGTTGTGTGGCAACGATCGTACCGCAAATGTAATCAGTAGAAAGGTCACGAACATACTAGTCTTGGGAAGAAAGGTGACAGATTTTTAGGAATAATCACATGGTTAAGTGGAAAACAAGGTAGAAGGTAGACTATATAAAAAGAGAGAGGAAGAGCCTAGCCGACGCCTCTGCTACCTCCCACCCCCGCCCTGCAGTGAACGGGCGTGTTTCTCAACGCCACGCCCCCAAGCCCCGCCCACGCCCCGTGCGGACGCGCTGGCCCCGCCCACGCCCCGTGCGGACGCGCTGGCCCCGCCCACGCCCCGTGCGGACGCGCTGGCCCCGCCCACGCCCCGTGCGGACGCGCTGGCCCCGCCCACTTATTGCGGCGTGGCGCACGCGCGGTCTCTTCAAGCCGGGCAGACGTGCGGGCCGGGGGACAGGCGCTCCTCCCGCGGTGGTGACTTAGGGAGCCGGTTGTCTCCGTCTTGCCCACACTTCCTCCTGAGAGTCACCGGAGGCGGCGAAGTGCCCGCTCCGAGTCGCTCACCGCGGTGAGTCCCGCGGGCGCAAGTGACGCTGCCCCGCGGGCACGGAGGAGCCCGGAGAGACGCCGGGGCCTGAGCGCCGACGGGGCGGCCGCCGAGGGCGAGGCGCTGCGGACGAGGGAGAGTGGGGGGGGGCGGGCAGCGACGGGAACGGGGTTCGCGGGGCTGCAGCTGAGGGAGAAACACAGAAACACCCTTACTACGCGGGGATCCAGAGCAGGGGGCCGCGGTGCGGGACGTGGGGGACTCCGGGGCGCTGGGTGCGCTGGCGCGGTTGCAATGGGTTTATTCTAGCAGCCGCTACAGTGTTGCAGTTACTGAGCATTCGGAAGGAGCCTGACCTGTGTCCAGGGTGTACGAGGCTTGGGAATGTTGTGTTTGCTTCCGGCTGCGACCCTTACTCAGAGGGCAGACTTGTCTGCCAGCGACGGGTCCCTTCTCTCCTGGGGCGGCAGGTGGGACGCGAGCTGGCGGAAGAAATGAGTGTCACCACACGCTTTTTTCCAGGAATAGGAAAATCCAATGAGTCCTTTTTTTGTTTTTACCCCTGCCCAATGAATTTACTTTTCACGTCTGCCTCTCATATTTTAAGAGACAGTGAGACTCCTTTGAGTCTGTTGAGTATCTGCATTTTTGTAAGTAGCCGTTAACTTCTGAAATAAGCACTGGGGATCTCTCTTAATTAGCACTTTACATTCTTTTCTAAATAGGAGGTACGGTCAACATTTGTTTAAAACTCTGACCTTAGACATTACATTAAAAAAAATTCCACGTAGTTTTGCTTTCAAATATATTGTGTCTAGTTTAAGTTCTGCGACCTGTGTTCTTTCTGCTGTTTACCGTATGTTGAAACATCCATTGGTACTTAGTCAATAACATCAGGTTATTTTAGTGTGCACTTGGTAAGAATGTGAATGATTCTTTTTGTTTTTTTTAATTGTATGGTTGCTTTTCACCTGCCTCCAGCCACAAACCTGACTGGAGACCTGGTTTGCAACCTGGTTACGTGCCCTGGCTGGGAATCGAACTTGCGACCTTTGGGTTCGCAGGCCGGCGCCTTATCCACTGTGCTACCAGCCAGGGCCAGAATGTGAATGATTTTGATAGTCAGAGCCTAGTTTCATGAGTTTGTCTAATGTTCAGCAGCATTTATTTTATTATTATTATTTTGCCTTTGTGTGATTTGTCAAATTAGCGACGGAGCCACAGAGTAGCTGTTTTTCTCAAGTCTGTCTGCTCCACTCTGAAAACAGAAGTATGGACTGGATTGCCCTGAAATGTGATTCCCAGAAAGAACCATCTGTTCCTTGTTTAATTTGATGGGCATGTTTTCATACGGAATTTTAAAAAAGTTTTCAGTATCAGAACTTTCATTGATCATTTTACACTTTTAATGTAATTCTTGGTTTCTTCCTGGAAAATAAGGAAAAAACTGTTGCCCAGGAAGCCTGTCATTTTAGAAGTTTCTGCCCAGTCTCCTCACTATACTCCGAGGTCTGAAGTGTGCTGGGTCTGGTATCTCTGGCCCAGCGCTACAGAAAACAGCTTTAGGATAGCAACACAGGCACCAAGAGGGAAATCGATAAAGGTGCCATTTCATGGGCTGCATTTGCAGACTTGCAGAATTCTAACTTAGAATGGGGTTCTCATTTTCTAGGAGACTGTATGTTTATTAAAACTAAACTGTTTCCTTGTAGGTTCCTATTAAATCACCAGTAAAGTTTTTTATAAGGATGTCAGCTGTGCTATCCTCCGCAGAGCTGGACAATTACTGATTATGTTATTACAGCTGTCCTGAATTACCCACTCTGTTCCCCATCCCCCCAGCACTCCCCACTCCCGCAGGCAATACACATACCTGTTGTTTATGTTTATAGGTCAGGAGTATAAGTTCATTGGCTACTCCATTTCCTGCCCTGTACTCTACACTCCCAGGGCTACTCTGTAACTATCTTTTGTACTTCTTAATCCCTTCTTCACCTCTTCACTCACTCCCTCACACCACCCTTCCATCAGGCAACCACCCCAAAGCTTTCTGTATCCACCATTCTGTCTCCTGTTCTTTTTTTAGATAAAATTGATACGTATTTTTGACATTCTATTGTTGATAGTTTTGACCTTCTTCTTTTTTCTTAAATAAGTCCCTTTAACATTTCATATAATAACAGTTTACTCTGGCTGGTGTGGCTCAGTGGATTGAGTGCCAGCCTGTGAACCAAAATGTTGCTGGTTCAATTCCTGGTAGGGCCCATGCCTGGCTTGCAAGCCAGGTCCCCAGTTGGGGGTGTGCAGGAGGCAACTGGTTACTGTATCTCTCACACATCAATATTTCTCCCTCTTTTTCTCCTTCCCTTTCCCTCTCTCTAAAAATAAATTAAAAATTAAAAAAATAATGGTTTGGTGTTGATGAACTCCTTTAGCTTTTTCTTGCCTGGGAAGCTCTTTATCTGCCCTTCCATTCTAAATGATAGCTTTGCTGGGTAGAGCAATCTTGGCCGTAGGCCCTTGCATTTCATGACTTTTGAATATTTCTTACTAATCATTCCAGGTAGTGTATCTTTTGTTTCCAGCTGGATCTTTTTTTATGCCATTGAGGTCCTCACTAAGCTTCTAACCAGTGTTTTGAACTCAGCATCTGATACTGTTTATCTCCATTTAGTTTCGCTCTTTTTCCGGAGTTTTGATCTGTTCTTTCATTTGGGCCATTTTTCTTTGTCTCCCCATTTTGGCAGCCTCCCTGTGTTTGCTTCTATGTATTAGGTCGAGCTGCTTTGACTCTGTGTCTGGTAGTGTGGCCTAATGTCGTAGGTGCCTTATAGGGTCCTATGGCACAGCCTCCCGTCTTACCAAAGGGAGGTAATAGTGCAACCCTCCTCTTGTGTTGAGCCTTGGTTGCTGTAGGCGGATCAGTGGGAGGGATGTACCCAGGCCACTCAGCTGCAAATACTGGCTGTGACCACCGACCACCAGGCTCTGCCCGCCGTGAAGGGTCAGCTGTGCAGGGGCAGGGTGCTGCTCCGGCAGGGGTCTGCAGCTGGCCCTAGGATCTCCCAGGTGTGTTTTGCCTGGGCCGCCCTGCCTGAGCTACAAAGCCATCGGAGGTGCTGCTACTTAGCAGGGCTGGGAGATTCCCAGGTGAAGCCGAGCTGTGCATCGAGGCCGGGTGCTGCTAGTGTTGGTCCCGGGGCTCGCTTAGGCAGCTGTTGCTTATTTTAGAGGATTTGGGAAGTTGTGAAGCTGGAGCGAAGACCCATCATTCATAAGGAAAAACAGCTTGGGTGGGCCCCTAAGTTGGGTGGGGTGGAGTCTCGGGTGATGCGCACGGCTGCAAGGCAGGTTGCTGGCGGCTCACACACGGCACCAGCTTGCTGACTTGGAGCCTTTGCTCCCCTTGACGCCAGACATTTCGGTCCCTCCCTTGACGGCAGGGGTGCCTTTCAAGCTGCTGCTGTGGTGCTGGAGTTCAGAGGGGGTCTGAGCAGGGGAGTCCGTGTGGGTTCTTTTAAGAATTGCCTGGGGTCCAGCCGTTTCTTCCACTGACTCAGTCCCCACGGTGTTTTGCAGTCAAGTTTTGGGTGCTTATCTTTCTTACCGGCACTAGAACCCCGAGTTAGAGGGGCCCAGTGCTGGGCTAGGGCTTCTCGCTCCCAAGATATCCCTCCTGAATTTTTATCCACCACATGCTGGTGAGAGATCTGCCCATTTCAAGTCTGCGCCCCCTCCTGCTGGTCTCGATGGATGGTTTTTTTTTAATTCCATAGTTGTCAGACTTCCATTCAGCTTGATTTCTGATGATTCTCAGTGATAGGTTGTTCTGTATTTTAGTTGCAATTTTGCTCTGTTTTATGAAGAGGCGAACCATGTCTGCCTCTGCTGCCATATTGATGGGAAGTCACCACATTAAATATATATATATATATTTATTTCCAAGAGAGAGGAGAAGGGAGGGAGACAGGGAGAGAAACATCATTTAGCTGCCTTTTGCACGCCCCCAACTGCAGGCCTGGCCCGAAACCCAGGCATGTGCCCCGACAGAATTGACCTGCAGTCCGCTGGCTTGCAGTCCAGTGCTCCATCCACTGAGCCATACCAGCCAGAGCTCTCCACATGTTTTTAATGAAGAAATTTTCTTTTTGAAAGTCACCGTTAGAAGCAGGGGGCTCAGGGGGCAAGAGACAGGGTCATCAGCAGGACCATGGGCGCCTAGGAGAAAGGGCAAAGGCTATCTGCACGGTGAGAGGGAAGGGGAAGGAAATGGCATGCCGGGATGCATTTGTCAGAATGGGGAGAAGGCTGTCATCAGGTGAGGAAATGGGGCGCTCTGCTGGGTCTAGGGGTTCACATTCTCATTGCTGTTGGAATTTGTGGATGTCCGTATAAGAAGAGAATACCTGAAAAACAGGAGAGAGAAAACAGTGTGGTCTCCATGCTCATTGTTCCTGACTCTCAGCTGTGCTGATGCCCATAAAGGCACATCCCTCAAAATGCAGGCATGGCTGCTCCACACAATGTCACCTGAGAAAATAACCCGGAGCAGGAGCAGGACCAGAACAGCATGGCTGCTTTTGAGGTAAACATTGGGTTCTGGGTCCCAGGCTGTGTCTGTTTTTTCTTCTTCTAACATCCCTGGATTTAGAACCAGCAAGCGTGCCCTAGCTGGTGAGCCAAGGGGTTGTCAGTTCGATTCCTGGTCAGGATACATGTCTGAGTTGTGAGCTGGATCCCCAGGTGGGGGTGTGCAGGAGACAACCAACCAACGCATCTCTCTTACACATGGCTGTTTCTCTCCCTCTCTTCCCCTCACTCTAGAAGTAAATATATAAAATCAAAATACAAACAAAAAAAGCCCTGGCTGGTGGCACAGTGAATAAGGAACTGGCCTGTAAACCCACAAGTCGCTGGTTGGATTCCCAGCCAGGGCACATAACCAGGTTGAAAGCCAGGTCTCCAGCCAGGTCTGTGGCTGGAGGCAGGTGAAAGGCAACCACACACTTATGTCTCTCTCCCTCTCTGCCTCTCTCCCTTCTCCTCTCTCTGAAAATAATAAATACAATGTTTAAAAAAAATTTTAATTAAAAATAATA